>MIQA02007348.1:0-21841 GCA_001887855.2 Sclerospora graminicola | reverse complement strand
TGCTCATCGTCCCAGTCTCCCGTCTAGACCACTCGCTGACTGTAACCACGCCAAACTAGATTGCCTGGATAATACCTTAATTGATCTATCTACCAGCATAGAGTAGCAAACATCCAGTTTTCTCCGGATCGAAGTGTTTCAGTATCGGCGTCGAGATCATCTTCGCCTTTAACATACTGAAGGCTACCATAGCTCGCTTCATATGGTCCTCTGACCCTGGCACAGTTCGATCGATCAGTGATCCAGTCTTGAGATCCGTTTCAGTAACTTCAACTTCGTGATCAGTCTCAATTGGTGATCCTCCTACCCGATCACGTTCTCGTAGCCCATGATAATCCACTTCCTTCAGTTCATATAGTATAGCGGCGTAAATCGAGAAGTCTTCGATAAATCGGCTATAATAATTCAGAGATCCGAGGAAGGATTGCATGGCCTTCAGTGATCGGGGAAAAGGTAAGTTGCTGAGAGCGGCCAGATCCTTCGGGTTTGCCTCCAAACCTTGGATTGACACATTATGGCCGAGGTAAGCGACCTTGGGTTGACCCCAGAAACTCTTGACCACACTGATCGACAAATTCCAGCGCTCGCAGGTGTCTAGGAGTCGTTCGACCTTATCGCACAGCATATCCCAGGATGTGGCCGTGACCAAGATGTCATCTATATATGATCGCCTTCCCAATACTGATCGGCCCTGATCTTGGTCTGGCTCACCTTCCGTAAACACATCATGTAGATCAGTGGCTTCCCGATCAGCACTGATCTGGAAATACCCATAGAGAGCATTGTCGATCAGCCTCTGGTAGATCTGTGGGGCGTTCTTTAATCCAAACGGCATCCGATTCCATTCAAAAAGTCCAAAAGGTGTAACGAAAGCCGAGATCTCTCGAGCGCGATCAGTCATCGAAACCACCCAGAAACCACTAGCCATATCCAGCGAACAAAACCATAAAACTTTATCCAGATCTTCTAATAAATCGTTGATCAGGGGCATCGGATAGACCATCAACTTCGTGAGGCGATTCACCATTCTGTAGTCGATACACAATCGAATATCAACCCCATTCTTCTTAATCACAATCACGATCGGTGATGCCCACTGCGATGTTGATGGTCGGATGATCTTTGTACTTAGCAAACCCTTGATCAAATCGGATAACTTTTCCCGGTATTGAGGTGCAACTTTACGACAACGCTGAGCGATCGGTCTTGCATTTCCCACGTCTATATCACAGACAGCTCCGAACGCGGCTGGGGGTAGGGCGTTACCTTTCCCCATCAGTAAGTGACGCCTCTTCCAGATGATCTTCTTTAGCTGATCGATCTGCTCGGGCGTGTTCACTTCGGGATCACCGACCTGTAAATCTTCCATGGTGACTTCTGGCATATTTGGCGATACTTCCGGTAACACGGCCATCTGCTTCTCGATACCTTCAATGTACTGATCGCCACCTTCGTGTATACACACTTGCTCGTCCACCTGATCTACCTTTTTCTGATCGGCATCATCTTGAATCGCCCCTTGTACGTCACTCGACCGATGGTTTACTTCGGGTTCACCCTCCTCTGTAATGAATTCAGCTGGTTCATCCTCCTTTTCTTCCTCATGATCGTGCTTGGACTCTTCACTGTCCTTTCCGCTAGCTGGGTCCGTTGTTTTCGGTGAGCCGGGCCTAATTATACTCAATATCTGTGGACCTTCTTTGACCCGGCTTTCCCCTGTCGCTTCGATCGGTGGTCTCCTGATCAGCAGCTTGGTCGGCGTAGAATATTCCGGCTTCTCGACCATAGGTGAAGTATCTTCATCCGCTAAGTCTTCGTCACTGATCAGGTCCGTGGTGGCTTGATAAGCCAGATTCTGCCATTCAATGTATCTTCGTGATCCCACTGAAACATATCCGATCTGTCGAGGTACTTTCCCTTCGGGTAACCACATCCCTAAGATCATGTCTTCGTGGACGATCAGCGGCTGATCGGATATATTCGTGACCCTGATGTAACTTGATCTGCCGATACCTTTAACGAACGTTGGTACCCATCGTTCACCACGGGTCAGCCACAATTTCTGTTGCCGATCACTCGGCCGAATCATGACATCGACTGATCGGGACACCCCGATGTTCTCGTACTGACCCATTTTTAACATCCGTACATGAGTACCATACAAAGGTCGTCGGCCAGATAACTGAATCTGCACCTCATCCGGCAGAGTCAGGGTTCCATGAGACAGGTCAAGTCGTATACCGGCTGGTACCATAAAATCCATCCCCAGTATCGCGTCTTGACCGGCTAACCGGCCAACCCAAGCGTTAAAATAGTAGACCAGGGATCCTGCCAGGGTGATCTTAACACGTGATCGTCCTTCCGTCATATATGAACTCTCGCCGATCCCAACACATTCTTGCCTCTGGGTACTGTCTATACGACATCCCACCTTACGAGCAAAGGCGGAGTCGATGATCGAGACTTCTGCCCCAGAGTCAAATAGAATAGTGGCTTTTTCATTGTTGATCTTTCCATTAGCTTTAGCCTGTTTAAACCACTTGTCGGGAGAGTGATACTTCCAGTATCCTCGGGATTCACCGGGCAGTAGATCCAACTCCATGATCACGTCCGATCGGGAATATTCATCCACTCTGAGACTGTAGATCGGACATCGATCGATGCAATTTGAATTAGAACATGTATTGTCGGTTATCTTCTTTTCCTCAAACTTATCTCCGCTACCGACATATGCATAAATGCAGAACGTAGATCGCTCGGCTCGAACCAGATTCCAACCTGGCGAGCGATCTAGTTTAACATCTTCTCGACATCTGGTGGAAGCATACCAGCATGTTTAGTCGGCACATACCACTTGCGCATCAGATTAAAAAATTCTTCAATAGGGCAGGCACCGGCATCATGAAGCTTCCCACAAGTCTTGCATACGAAAAAACAATGATCAGAAGGGTGACCTTTACGATCACATTTTCCACACGTAATTCTTTTCCAACAATCACGATCTCCATGTTTGGTCGACCCACAATGCACACATTTCTTACGAGATCGGTCCTGATCAGGTTGAATACCACCAGATTTCCGTCCATCCATGCCATTAGCCGATGATCTCGGGCGATACACTGGCTCCGTCGTAAAGATATGACGGTACTGTTCCTCGTCCGAGCTCAGACTTGACTGACCACTTTCCTCTTCCGAACCTGAACTGTCTGATTCCTTCGTGATCATCCGAATTGCTCTGGCTGGTCGTGCTGCCGGTATCTTGCCCTGATCAGGGTGTGGCTTTGACCGGTATCGGTTCGATCCTACCTCGACCTTGGGCTGTCGACTTTTGGCTCGCTGCAGCGTCCTCAGAGTCAGTTCCAGTTGCTCTGAGTCCTTTATACGGAGCAGGGTTAGCTGATCAGCCAGATCGCGATTATCCAGAGTGCCAATGAAGTGTTCGACATGCTCGCGAGCTATATCCGGGTGTCGTGGGTCCTTGATCGGCATTTTCGCGCGTAGACCAGCAACATTCAGCCGATGTAAGTATTCGATCGGCGTCTCGTCGGATCTTTTCTTCATGTGGTAATACTGTCTAGCGACAGACACCCCCGAGTTGCAATACTGTTCTTCAAACTCTTCACACAAACGAGGCCACTTCAAACGCACTTCTCGACTCAGCTGTTTAAGCCAGTTCTTGGCCGGACCTTTCATTAGATCAGCGAAGATCAGGCATCTTTCACCTTCCGGTGTCTTGTCCCTCAGAAAAGCTGATTTAGTCCGACTTAACCAAGCTCTGTCCTGATCATCATCCATATCCTTGCCGGTAAAATATTTTAATTCCGAGATAGCAGACATTCACACTCGGGTGATCGTTCCGGAATCACTGTCAAATGCCTGCGCGGGGGCCATATTCGCCCTACGAGGCATCTTAATGTCCAGATCATCCGGATCGAAATGCTGACTGATCTTACCTTCTGACTCCATGTCTACATCACTCCGTGGGGGTGATCTGTGAAATCGATCTTGGTGATCGGCCTGGCATATCGATCGAACAATTCCGGCTGATCGGACTGATTCCATATCCACGTCCACGGGTTTCTTGATCGGTTTCTCAGCGGATTGATTCATGTTCGATGCTGATCGCCATGGTTGTCCTTGCCCAGGTGTGTACTGAGGTAATCCATATTGTTCACTCGCAAATCGGTTCATCATAGTCGCGAACATGGTTCTCATTTGCTCTGGGATCTCCGGTATGTTGGTATGACCAGTGCTGGGAGTCGGATTGTTCTGTGGCACTTCCTGAGCATCTTCAAAACTATCGTCCGATCCGACTCGACCAGGTTCAGGCTTCCTTTTCCTGTTCTGCGACTCGATCTTGGGGTCGATCTGCTTAATCCCTTTCGGGCCCAGCGTCATACGCGTTATTCCAACCGAGGAGTCGGTGGAGGCCGCTCCAGATTGTGATGACGATTGATATATCGACTCAATATCCATAGGATATTCAACCAACTGTGATCGGTGCGAAGGATCCGCGATCGGCGACTGGACCACTGGGTTCGCCCCTAGTAACGAGGCAAGGTGATCATACAGAGTTGTCATAGCTTCTCTGATCGTCCCTTGATCCAGATCGAACAGCATATTCGCGTCGAAGGCACCAGTAGTGAAGCCAACTTCGTCGATCTGCGCCAAGAGGTTCCTGATCAGATCAAGTTGACTGCCTGTGATCACCGGCCGGGTCGCCCGACCTTCAAGCTTCCCGATGATCTTAGGTTTAATGATCTTCATCACTCGGTTGGTAGCCAGGAACTTGTGAAACTCTCGAAGATAGAACAGTCGTTCCACATCTTGGACAGTGGTCTTCTCGGCTGGTTCGATCTTCTCTTCGTCTTCCTCGAAGATCTTCGGTTTAGGTTTCACATATTTTTTAGGTGGATCACAATGATCCGCCCCCATGTTTTTTCTGTCTTTTTCCATTTTCTTCTTATGCATAGGATCAAGGTTAACACCTCGATCCTTTCCTGGGTTATAGTCAACTTTACTATAACCCAGATCGGCCCCGATCGGGGCCATGTGGGGAGTTGTTTCATCTTTAATTTCGACCTGGCACTCCACCAGACCAGGTCGACCATCGCTTCCTTTAGATATGGACAGCATCGGAGGCGATACGCCTTCCTCCAATACACCCGAAAAAGTTTCCTCCACTTTGATTTTCACATCTTTTTCATCATCAAAGGAATCACGGTGATATCCTGAGTCACCAAGTGATCCGGGCACGCGCACCATTGTGGTGGAGCCGATTTCCAAATCCATGACCGAAGTCTTGGGTGGAATCCGGATACCCACTGGCCCGGACGACCAACTATCGGAGGGGGTACTCCGTTGATCCTGATCAGCATCAGAATCAGATGAATCACCATTGTGGTGACTGATCTGATCCTCCCGGTCATCTGGCCGGTCTTCATGCGCGTCAGGATCTATGTTTATCTTCATCTCACCTTGTGTACCCGTTGATCGGGGGTGGTTACACTCACTTAGGTGGACTCGGTGACGAAAACGATGATCTTGATCAGGTCGGAGGGGATGACCTTCTCGAGACGGGGGGTGTCCTCGGGTGGAAATCTTCACCGGAGAACGGGTTGGGGTCGATACTTAATCAGTATCTAGGCACTGATCAGGAAAGTTCGTCCGATCAGGCCAGCCAATGAGAGAGAGATATAACGAAACCAAGAAAACGCGATCAAACCACGATCTTCCACAGTAATCCACAAACGTTATCTCCACAAAACCTTTTCCAATATTATTGACGTGTTCCAAACACGTGTGCGTTGAGGGTGAGGTTCGATCACCTAAACAAACCCGTCGGGGGTCTTCCGGTAAGCCAAAATGCGTCTAAGCGCGTCTTAACCGGGAATTAGTTGAGCAAGAGGGGACTAATCAACCCTGTGCTCCCAATGACCGCAACACGTGGCGGAGCGACTCTTTGCTTAGGGGGAAAATCAAAACCTGTTATTATATATGCAATGTCCTATACCTGTGTACCATACACCAACTCATGCCTGATTTATACTTCGAACCTATTCACTTCGTCGCACGGTTGCATAGCACCACCTTGCCCATCCTGGCTGCACCTTCAAGCTGATCTGTACCACTTCTGCCCTGATCACGACCCGACTCCTATAAAGATCTTCAACCCATCCCGATCTTCGATAAACGACTTTGAAACCACTTGAGATCTGCTCTTCTGACACTTGTCCACTTCGTATCCAGCCCGACTTAACCGAGAACTCCCCTTGCCTTCGCATTTGAACGCCGGTTTGAGGCTGATCAGCCCCGATCACGATCGGCATAGCGATCAGCCGAGTGATCAGGCAGTGATCAGGGCGATCAGCCCTTGATCACCTCGGGAACCCTCTGAGTCACCATCGCAACGACTTTATTCATCTGTTCAGCCATACTTCCGACCTTCATACCCTGTCGGGGCAACCATATAACACCGATCTCGGCTGATCAGGCCTGATCAGGCCTTGTCACGTCATCCTTGGACAAGCCCATCGGTTATCATCACTCACACAGCCTGTCACTCCACATGCCCGACTTTATTCCACATCTAATCTTCATTTCTCGGGCATAATCGGCCGATCAGGCCGTAACTTCGTGTCATGATCAACTTCAACCACTATACCGTTCATAGATCGGCTAGACGGCTGTCCCTGACACGTCATGTCAACAGTTGCTCACCTCGTTTTACATCCACGGGAACTCCACTTAGTAATTGTGATAACGATCGTGATCGTGATCTCCATCGTTCCATCAGTGTCTGGGACTGGGCGTAATGACAGTACTTGGCTGATTTCTTCACATCGTGAATACCCGTTGTCCGCCACCTTTTCATCGTAACTGTGATCGGCCTTTCCCACCCATCAACCGTCATATGTTGATGGGTGTTCCATCGTCACCAATCAACGGCCATGTGTGGTCCACTTCGTTCTCAACATTTTCTGATCGCTTTACCACAAAACTTGTCGTCTAAATCAAGGACGATGAATCCGTCCTCGATCGACAGTTCGTCCAGCTCGAAGCGTATGCAAACCACATACTTAGGTATAGTAACGGTTGCACCTAACCGGACTGACAACATACTTCGTGTAGTGTCAACCTATACAAAATCTAACGACGTTAGACTCTCACTTCTAACGAAATTGTTTGACGCTCTTGTGTCAAACAGAGCACGCATGGAGACATCGTTCCCATGCGGCTTATCCTCTAGGGTGATGAGAGGTTTTCTTTCAACCTGGACCTTTTGACTGAACATAGTCCCGTCTGGGGCTATTATCCTCACATGCCCGATTTCGGCGTGTGAGAGAACCCTTCCAGTAGGGCACCCCGCCCCTACTGGTTGTTGACGTCTTTGCATCAACAGCGGGATGCTCTTGTTGATGTCGCCGACCAGCGGACTGTCCAGTCCGCTGAATCCGTGGCGCCAGATGCGGAGCCATACACTTGTGGGCGTAATGCCCATCTTCGCGCATCTATTGCAGCGAAGAAATTTCTTAATTTCCGGTTGCCTCGGGGTCGAGGCGACTGCAACCGATAGGTCCATTCAATCTGGATCTCCTCCGCCCATGCTCTGGCGCAGGTAGTGGTGACGTGGGACGAAGTTTGAACTTCATCTGCTCTGGTTGACATGCTGCACCTGGTCATGTTAAAGTCGAAAGGCTGTTGAGCCTTTCGACTGAATCCAGTATGCGATGAAGCCGATCACAAGCTAAATTCTTCCTGGACGCTCTGGTTGATAGCATCCCTCAGAGTCTTTAGCGGATGCCGGTAAAGACTCTGCTTGACGGGACCGCCGTTAAGTCCCTTCATGAAGCCAGTGACCTGCATAGCAGGGGGCACTTCTTCATATACAATATTTGATAACAAATATTGAATCTTCTGAGCGTAAGCTTGATGGCTAAGCTTACCTTGCCGAAGTTTCATGAGCTCTTGTCGGCAACTAAGTTACATTTCTGGAGCTTCGAAGGTGAGCTAAAGCTTAGCTTTTAATTCCTGATAAGTCAGGAACGCAATTCGTCAGTGGATCTGCGACTCATCGTCCATGCACTGGTATCACCGCCCAGGCTTGTAGTTGCAAAATAATCTTGTTGACGTAGGTCAACAATATTTTGCGCAGAGATGACATCTTCCACATCCGCGAACCATCTTCGAAGGGTGAGGATCACCCCCTTTGTCAGTAAAGGGCGGTATCCGCGCCTTTACAACCTCAACGCTTGCTGTGGGCGTTGCAGGTGAAGACCGCGACATCAATGTTGCGGGGCGCACCTGTGGATCGATATAATGTCGTTTAAAACGATTTATCGTATCCAGTACTTCCTCCGTGGTTTGCCACGGAGGATAGTGATGATGTCGCCCCCATGGTCCGCATCATCTCCACAACAACATCCACGCTACGTTGTTGAAAGTGAGGGAAGGCCTCCTTCACTAAGTCTTGCGCATCGTGTGTCGCCCGGTTGACGACATGTCAACTAAGCGGCTCTTAAACCCGCGCTCCGCTAGTTACTAGCGGGACGAAACGAACGCTGGCTGTTAGGACGGAGCACGAAGTGCTACCAGGTGTAACAGGCTAGCTGTTACAGGCTTACACTGTAAAATTGCAGGTGAGGAAGCGTGCAATTCGGTTAGTAACAAATGTAATTTGTTCCTCGATAGTTTAATCATTATTAAACTTAGGTGCAGACTATTTAAGTAATTAAATAGCCCCTTAGTTTTATATGTAGAATATATATCCAAGACACGTGCCTGCAAGACGGTAAGTTTAAGAGCGAATATATTATGAGTGGTTTAGAGCTAATTAAATCTAAAATAATCATACAAACATGTAATATAAAACTGATCTAATAATACTGTTATTTTTATATCCCCCCTTGGATTCGGTATTTACATTCCGATACAGATTTCATAGTTGATTATAATAAATTACAATCCAATATTCACATTTCAAACTGTAAGCCTGAAATTGAACTGTGATATTTCAAATTAAATATCACTTATCCAATGGAACCCAATTACATTATGAATATAGAGTACCACCACAAGTAAATTCAACTTTCGGTGGTAACCTCCTGCTGGAGACTATAGATCACCACATCCTGGTTTTAAGACACCTACGGCTAAAGATTGTACGATGACGATTGGAGTTTTTGACGTGAAAAGATATACAAAGCACTTGGAGCAGGGTTCCGGATTTGGGGAACCCGCTTCATAAAGAATATATCGATTGCTGAATTGGCCTGTGGATACATGTGGAGTGAAGATATAAGATTTTATCTTCTAGATCACTACTTGAGTGGAGCGGCTGAAAGATATTACAGCCGCCAAGTTGACTCCTAGTGGAACGAAATGCGGACACTAGTTCAAATAATGAACAAGATGTTAAGGGCTTTTAGCACAACCATAACTCCAGCACAGTTGTGGGGGGGGAGCCGATTTCCGAATCCATAACCGAAGTTTTTTTTTGGGGGGGGGAAGTCGGATTCCCACTAGCCCGGACGACCAACTATCGGAGGGGGTACTCCGTTGATCCTGATCGGCGTCAAGATCGGATGAATCGTCACTATGATGACTGATCCGATCCTCCCGGTCTTCTGGCCGGTCGTCCGGTATGAGAGAATCCATGTTAAGGTTCGCCTCACCATGTGTACCCATTGGTGTTCGGTGGTTACACTCACTCAGCTGGACTCTAGATGAGGAAAAATGGTATGAATCAGGTCGGAGGATGTGATCTTCTCGAGACGGAAGTGTTCTCTGGTGGAAACCTTCACCGGAGGACAAATCAGAGTTGTGTAAGTATCGCAAAAGGCCGGGTCGGGATACTTCAACCGACCGGACCAGCCAATAAACGGAAAATAACTAAGAAGCCACGGAAAAACACGATATAACCAGGGTCTTCCACAGTAAAACCAAAACGTTATCTCCACAAAACCTTTTCAATCAATTAAACGTGTTTCAACACGTGGACGTGAGTGGTGAGGGTTGAGAACCTAAAACAATCCCGTCGGGGGAATTCCGGTAAGGCAAAATGCGTTAATGCACGTCTTAACCGGGAATTACTTGAGCTACAGTGGCCTAGTTTACCCTGTGCTCCAAACGACCGCGACACGTGGCGGAGCGACTCTTTGCTTTAGGGGTAAATTCAATCCTGTTATTATATATGCAATATCTAATACTTAATATACCGTACACCAATTTATGTGACTTCATACTTCCGGCTTGACCATCTTGGCCACCATAGACCAATCTCCAACGCCTTCTTAACCTGATCTGTGCCACTTTAGAACGATCTTCAGCCGATCCTGACCCGGTTCTAAGCTGATCTTCAACCAGCCCGATCTTCAAGTATCAGCTCGAAACCAGCTTAAGATCGGATTTCTTGGGATGTTGTGCATCCGATTCAGCCCTGACCTTGACTGGATTCCTTCTTTTTTTAGCACCTAGAAACTGATTCGGGACCGATCCAGACTGGTTCAGGATCGGCTTGAAACCAGGTCGAACCAGCTCCGAATCACCTCGAGATAACCTCGAGCCACCTCGAAATCGACCAGACATCGACATCCTTAACTTGTCCAAACCTGTCCTCAACCTCCACTATGCGTTAAACTCGCAAGGTCAGTTCGGAAATGGCATTCCTCTTGAAGTCGGACATGATCCAATCTTTTAGTGCCGATTCGAAGCCGGTTTGTTGATCTTCGCAACTTGCTTCGGACGATATATCCCATGGAGCTCACCATTCTACACATAGGGTTTCTTCATACGATTGGTCTTCATGTCCTAAGGCTAGTCCAACTCATTTAGTCGGTCATCAGATATCTCAATACCACGTCACTTGAACCACTTGGATCGGCGATAATCGGCTCGAATAATCATGTTCCATTTTATCCACTACACCAAACTATCCATTAATCTGCTCCATTACTCATATCCTAGCCGGTTCGGCCTTAAAACCAATCCGGTCCGGCATCTGGATATTCGCGCTGGTCGTCATACTTGGCCGATCCATTGTTCTCTGGGACGAGGTGCGACAACGGCAACACCATGTTCTCCACACTTCACGATAGCCCGTTATCATTTACGTCATCCTTAGTTGAATCAGCCTGTCCCACTCATCAATAGTTTTGTCTTCATGGGTGTTTCGACAACCACCAATCAGCAGCCATATGTGGGCCACTTATTTCTGGATCAATCCACCACACAGTCGATGAAATTGTTTACGAACAGAAAACATCCGAAACGAATTGGGAACGAACATTATCTACACTTGGTTGCTGTTTCTGAACTTAACTACGCATCAAATGAGCTGAAGACCATTTTGATGTCAAAGTTCGACCATTTCGAAACGATTACCTCCGGTAAGCGGAGGAGTTGAGCCAATTCGCAGCAGCGATTGAAAGCGATGCAAGAGGACATTACAAGTACGGAGACCATTCACATAATTACGTCGAAAACAAGCCGAAAGGAGTAGTTTATCATGGCTGTGGAGAACCGGGACATATCCTACCTAAGTTTTCAAAAAACAAATAAGTGTGGTGTAGTCGCTCTCAGAAAATCTTCCTGAGACGCGAACACCCACGGGGGTCCCAGACGACTGACTACCGGAGGGGGTACTCCGTCCATCCGAGTCATGATCCGATCCGGCTTGAGGCCGGCTGGATCGGTCGCTTCCATCCGCTTGATCGCGACTGCTCGAATGTTGCATGTTAAAAGCTCACCTTGTGTACCCGTCAGTACTGGGTGGTTAGCTCTCTTGATGGACCCTAGGGCGAAAAGTGTAAATCCGTCCAATAGGGAGATGAAGTGTAGGACTAGGGGTAGCTCCTGGGCGGAAATCGTCACCGGGGAGCTCGTTGGGTAATATACTTGAACTTTGTATAGTGCCGGCTGGGCCGAGAATAGTCGATCGGCCAGCTAAACCAATAGGACACTTGAAGTTTGTATAGTACCGGGTGGACCGAGAATAATCGATCGGCCAGCTAAACCAATAACAATGAAGGGCGAATCCAAATGTGTATCCACAGATGGCCAAATGTCACCACTTCCCAATACTTGATACCGTGTTCAAAACACGGGCGACTTGAGGTGAGTATACGAAGTCGCCGCGACTCCCGGTCAGGGGACTTCCGGTGGGTTAACTTAACCTTCCCCGGGCAAACCAATAACAGCAAGAGGGGACCTTGTTAGCCCTCTGCCGTGAACCAATAAAAGCGACTTGTGTCTAAGAAAGCGAAACGTATACTGATTTATCCTATGTCCAATACTCCCTTTGTGTAACCTACCTCAAATAACACGCCTGACCAGTCATGTATCTTACCCACGCAACCCGGCTAACTCCGACTCTGTGTACCGGTACGGCCGGTACACCAACCCCAAATGGTACCCACCCGGCCGGTACACTAACCCCAAATGGTACCAACCCGGCCGGTACACTGAACCCATATGGTACCAGTCCGAATGGTACATGGTACCCGACCGGCTCGGCCGGATAGCCACCCATCCGCGCCCCTCGGCCGCCGACGCTAGCAGTCCCTTGGAAGCCCTTCCTACGATCCCGGTGCATACTCTTTCCACTAGAACAATCCTCTTCTTCCGGGCTCCTTCCACTCCATCCTTACGAACAGTCCGCCATCTTGGTCGTCCGCCATCCGCGCCTCGGCCGTCAAACCTCCCTAGTCCTGCCGTCTGCTCAGCCCGCTTATCCGGCTATCCTCGCCCCTTGTCAGGTCTGCCGACGTGGTTTCTAGCCTGGCGCCACCTGGCCGCTGGTAGACCTCATCGGCGGCGACCATCCGGCGCCTACACCCTTGGCCCTCATTTCCACCAATCAGGATGCACCCTTTGGAGAGTGCCTTACATTATTTTATAAGTCACTTCACCACAGCCGCCCCTGAGTCGCGACACGGCCGCGCAACGGTCGGGACACGATCTCACCCGAACTCACTTGACCCGATACCGCTCATCCATGCCTCGCTTTGGTACGTCATCCCACCACTTTATAACATCTCCATGGACTCCGTCGGTCTCCACACTGGCTAGCCTGCATGTCCACCAATACTGACATTGTCTTGATTAATCACCAGTCTTGCAAATCGACAAGGCTAACGTCTGCCGTCTTGTTCTCGTGGACGACGACTCGCCTGCCAGCGGAGTGGAGGTCGCACAACCGCCGAAATCGTCTCGCACTCCCGATCTGGTGCTGTCGTCCGCTGACGCCGAGGCTGCGCTCCGCGTTCACGGCCAAGCCTGCGGCGAACGGGACAGACTGAAGGCCGTCGTTTCTTCCCTTCGGGAGGAGCTTCGATCCTGTCAGGACAACTATGAGTCTCTGTTTCGGAGCTTCAACACTTCTTGCGCGATGTTGGAACGCCTGAACCTCCGGGTCGCCGAACTGAAACTTGGTCGTAAAGCAGCGGAGGATGAGGTGACCCGCCTCAGGGCCATTGTAGGTCAACTCACGGACGCTCTACAACGAGCGGCCGCGCCATCCGCCCCGATCTCCGAGACAGCGGGGATGGAAAAGAGGCTGGACATGTTGACCGCCCAGGTGGATGACTTGGAGCGGATCCAGGCCGACTTGGTTCGGCAACTTGCCGCTGCCAACCGCCGGGCTGACGAAGCCGCCGCTCGAGGCCCATCTCCGGAAGTAATCGATCTCCGGAAACAAGTGGCCGATCTCAAGAGCCAAGTCACCATCCTGACAGGAGAGCGTAACCGCCTCCGCATGTTGGAAGACGTCGTTGAACCTCTCCGGTCTGCCAATCAGGAGCTGGTCCAACGATCTAAGCTTCAGCGTGAGTGCCTCGTCTCTTCTTACGCGATGGCCCAGTTGCTTACAGTTTTCATTTTCTTGTCACTCCGCAGTTCAACAGTTAGAAGAGCTGAAAAAACAATCTGCCAAAATTCCGGACATGTCTCGGGAGCTTACGCATCTTCGTACCCGGCTCTGCCAGGTGTCTCAAGACCTGGATAATGCGCGGGACAGCCGCGACCACCTGCGCGACTCCCACGCCCAGGCCCTTCGCCAAATCACGGATCTGGAGCGGCAGTTGCAAGAAGCCACTTCTCGGCAACAGGAGTTGCGTTCTGAGCTGTACCGGGCCCGCCAGGAGAATTCCGACGCCCATACCATACTGGCTCGGGCGGACCGTGTTTGTCATGCCATGCTGGATAAAGAGGATCGTTTTAGGTCCTTATTGTGTGGACTCCAAAACCAGCTCGAGGCAACTCAGAGCCAAGCCGCTCCCCTTTTTCGAGCTCCTCCCGAAGTACGGGAATCCGTCTTGTCTGTCTTGGGAATGGTGGGTCAGTGGAAGAACTCTCCGCCGAACCCAACCCCATTGCCTGCCGCAGCGGGGTCGGAACCTGAGGAACCTCCCGCCGTCTCCGACTCGCCCCTCGCCAGTCCCAACTCTTCGTCCGCCCCGGCAGGATCGCAGGGGCAAAAACGTCCGGCCGGCTCCAGCCCCTCTTTGGCTGATGCCAGTCCGCCTAAGAAGAGGAAGCAGAGCGAATCCCCACCCTCGCGCCAATGTTCTCCAGACAAGTCGGACGGCGGGGAAGAGCCCGGGTCGGAGAGCGAGGACAGCCTGTTCGCGGAGCGGTCCCCTCTTCCATCCCCTCAATACACTCCCGGTAGAACCGGTCTCACTCCTAGTTCCAACTCTGAAGAGGACTCGGAGTCAGAAGCGGCCACGCCCACTTCTGAGCCAGCGGCCGCGCCCTCTTCTGAGTCGGCGGCCACGCCCTCTTCTGAGCCAGCGGCCGCGCCCTCTTCTGAGTCGGCGGCCGTGCCCTCTTCCGAACCCGCGGCCACATCCCCTAATTCTTCTTCGGACTCGGGACCATCCTCCCCTTCGGTTATCTATGACGATGACGAAGAAGACGAGGATTACGAGAATCAGCAAGTCAACGTTGCATTACTCCGTTCTCGCTCGGATACCCGTCGCCGCCCTTCCCGCTCCGGTAAGCGGACGACGAGTCCAGTGGGATCCGATCAAATCATAGATCTGCAGACTCCGCCGCCGGCAGGATTTGGTTCCGGGGGGCATGACCCGTCTGACCCATCCTTGCCTCCCAGCATTGCCGCCGCCCCGGCCGCTCCGGTCGCGCGTAACTCGAGTTCCGACAAAGTGGCTGAGGAGAAAATGGAGGACAACGACGATGACATCCCGGATCAGTGGTTGACCTCTCCCGACCTGGGTGACTCAGAGGAACCTCTTCCCCAATCTTCGGCCAGACAACGACGCTCCACTTCGGCCGGGTCGCGTACTACACGCCGACCTCAGCGACCGGCCGCCAAGTCTAGAGCCCGGAGGAGTACTCTTACTCTTGCGCCCTCTTTTCCCAAAATTCCGCTTCTATGGTTATCGGAAGGGCGTTTCCCCAGTGGGGCGGATCGGTCTGCCATATTGCCTTGGGCAGTCGAGCAACTGGGCAATACCAGCCTGGCTGATATCTCCAGTTCCCAACTTGCTCAATCTCTGTCCCGTCCGCATCTCTGGTTATTCCCACGATTTTACAAGGCACCGTCAAAGACTTGGGACCCTAACCTGATGAAGTCGGGCGCCATCGACACCCTCATGGAGGCCGAGCCCTGGAAAATCTTGCACACCAAGATGCCGGATATGGGGCTTCCATCCTATCCATGGTTCACGGAATTCAAAGCGAGACTTCATTATTTCTTTGAACGATTTTGGGAGGGACGGTATGTGATCCATCGCGATCACTTGGAAAGGGTAGGTCGCCTGGATATTTCCAGGTGATCTCCCCCGGATATTTGGCATCCCTTTTCCAGTTTCGCAATCCGTATATGTCCCAACAAACTTTTGTATACTTCGATATAATCCTCTCTAATGGAAATGTTTACGGATCCTGTGGTACGTTCGTCCTACGCCCTGGTGACCACCCTCCAAACTAACATGATAATGGTGTAAGATATCAGCTTGTAAGGTCTCCGGGATCACGAGTCTGGCCGATCGGTCCAAATCCGCATCGGCCTGATCAGCTTGTACTAGTAAAACAATAGATCATTTTCGTCGATCTCGTAGTTAGACGCGATCTTGGCACAATCTTTTGCCTCACTCTGGCTCAGCTTCTCCAGATCACCCTTTAGAAACGCCTTCAAGTCACCTATCCATTTTTCCTCGTCTTGAGCCTTGAGAATTCTTTCGATCCGCATCTCTTGTACTATTTCCTCTGTCAGGCTTTCTCGAGAGGGTGATCTGTTGGGTGGTGATCTGGTTCGTGATCTCGTCGTAATCAAGATCTGGGCTGCTTCCTTTTCGTTTTCCACACGGATCAGCTCCGGCAGCCTATTGATCTCTACCAGTTCTTCCAACAGCGTTTGATCAGTGATTATCGATCCGGCCTGATCACGCATAGCCATAGTTGCTAAGTGATCTGCACTCCGATTCCAATCACGTTTCACATGCAAAAGATCATGTCTTGGCCACCACGTAAAGCTTTCATAAGGCGATCATTCAGTAGTTTCAACCGCGGCGCTTTACAGTCGATCTCTCCAGTGATCTGCCGAATGACCAGGTTTGCATCTCCGCATATAATTACTCTTCCGATCTTTTGCTCTTGCAAGAGATCCAAACCTAGCAGCAGACCACGATATTCAGCCTCATTGACCGTGATACCTGGAGTATTATCTGAACCGGCCGATATAACAGTCCACTCTGGCAGTTTCCATAACAGCGCGCTATACGCCCCTACACCTTTCTTCACACTCGCTGATCCGTCGAAGCTTACAACGATCAGATCTTCTTCTGAGCCGACGATCGGTGGGGGTATAGTGATCGATTCACGTGGTTGCTTTCGAGGAGCGACCTCGATCAGGGCTTCATCGACTTCTGATCGGGGCGTGATGCTGGCTGCCAGCGTCCCAAGAATTTCTTCTTCGCCCTTGGTGCACTTAATGATCTCCAAAGTCCACTGAGATAACACCGCTGCCCATCGCCCCAGTCTTCCGTCTAAACCACTCGCGGATAGTAACCATGCCAGACTAGATCGCTTGGACAATACCTTAATTGATCTAGTTACCAGCATAGAGTAGCAAACATCCAATACACGTAATAACGCTAGCACTTCCTTATCCACAATGCCATAGTTAACTTCATTCGGTTTTAATGTTCGGCTTGTGAACGTCACCGGGCAATAAACTCCATCGTGATCTTGGACCAGTGCGGCCGATATTGCCCATTTGCTGGCATATAAGATCACCACGGGAATTTTCTCCGGATCGAAGTGTTTCAGTATCGGCGTCGAGATCATCTTCGCCTTTAAGATACTGAAGGCTACCATAGCTCGATTCATGTGGTCTTCTGACCCTGGCATAGTTCGATCAGTTGGTGATCCAGTCTCTAGATTTGTTTCGATAGCTTCAACCTCGTGATCAGTCTCAATTGGTGATCCTCCCATTCGATCACGTTCTCTTAGGCCATGATAATCAACTTCCTTCAATTCATAAAGTATAGCGGCGTAGATCGAGAAGTCCTCGATAAATCTGCTATAATAATTCAGTGATCCGAGGAAGGATTGCATGGCCTTCAACGATCGGGGGAAAGGTAAGTTGCTGAGAGCGGCTAGATCTTTCGGATTTGCTTCCGAACCTTGGATCGATACGTTATGGCCGAGGTAAGCGACTTTGGGTTGACCCCAGAAACTCTTGACCACACTGATCGACAAATTCCAGCGCTCGCAGGTGTTTAGAGTCGTTCGACCTTATCGCATAGCATATCCCAGGATGTTGCTGTGACCAAGATGTCATCTATGTATGATCGCCTTCCCAATACTGATCGGCTCTGATCTTGGTCTGGTTCACCTTCCGTAAACACATCATGTAGATCAGTGGCTTCCCGATCAGCACTGATCTGGAATATCCATAGAGAGCGTTGTCGATCAGCCTCTGGTAGATCTGTGGGGCGTTCTTTAATCCAAACGGCATCCGATTCCATTCAAAAAGTCCAAAAGGTGTAACGAAAGCCGAGATCTCTCGAGCGCGATCAGTCATCGAAACCACCCAGAAACCACTAGCCATATCCAACGAACAAACCATAAAACTTTATCCAGATCTTCTAATAGGTCGTTGATCAGGGGCATCGGGTAGACCATCAACTTCGTGAGGCGGTTCACCATTCTGTAGTCGATACACAATCGAATATCAACCCCATTCTTCTTAATCACAATCACGATCGGTGATGCCCACTGCGATGTTGATGGTCGGATGATTTTTGTACTCAGTAAACCCTTGATCAAATCGGATAACTTTTCCCGGTATTGAGGTGCAACTTTACGACAACGCTGAGCGATCGGTCTTGCATTTCCCACGTCTATATCACAGACAGCTCCGAATGCGGCTGGGGGTAGGGCGTTACCTTTCCCCATCAGTAAGTGACGCCTCTTCCAGATGATCTTCTTTAGCTGATCGATCTGCTCGGGCGTGTTCACTTCGGGATCACCGACTTGTAAATCTTCCATGGTGACTTCTGGCATATTTGGCGATACTTCCGGTAACACGGCCATCTGCTTCTCGATACCTTCAATATACTGATCGCTACCTTCGTGTATACACACTTGCTCGTCCACCTTTGAATTGGATTTATTTTGTACCTAAAGATGGAACTGCTTTCAAAGTGCATATTGTAATTGAAGGCTACCTTTACATGTGAACTTTTGGTGTGCTATGTGCCCCGACAGACTTGGAGGGAGTGTTGAATTTCATCATGTGTTCAAACATGTGATTATGAGCTGTTAAGATGAATCGCAATCGTTCAAGACTGCCAAGGAACATAGGTATACAAAATTCAAGTTACAGTTCTTTAGTGTAGGATATTAACTTTTACATAAATATATTAGTTTTACTTTTACGATCAATAGACTATAAGTCGACACTGTCTTCCTGCGGACCGCTGTACTGACCACCAGCCGAGTCCTGCAAATACATTTTATAGCGCTAACACAAAAGAACATTGCAGACATTCATGGGTTGGCACATTATTGTTTATTGTGGATTTAAACTATTTCGTACGTTATGTAGCGTGGATCAGTGGAGTCTGGAGACACTTAACGGTTTTCGTTCTCTCGCTTGGAAGTGTTACCAGCTGCTATCTCAGTGGATTTTACAACATTAAGAACCGTTACGTCAATGTATCATATCGTTTATCGGCTATGTACCCTGGCACGTGCTCAGCACTCCGGGCGCGGAAGCTTGGGTAGCTGACCGTCGGTTTGGTCGTCCTGACCAGGTCAGCTGAAGTTCGTCCCGTATTGAATTCACCAAAGTTGGACATGATCTTTAGCTGGCGTAGTAGAGAAAATGAGTGGTGAGATCGTGCCTCAGCCGTTGTGCGGCACAGGTATTATTCTGTCTTCCTCGCTTTTGCCTTTTTGCTATGAAAGCTCTTAAGAACCCCCCCCCGTCAATGTATTATATTGTTTATCGGATATGTACCATGGTAAGTACTCAGAATTCCAGGTGCGGAAGCTTGGGTGGATGACCGTTGATTTGTTCGTCCTGACCAGGTCAGCTGAAGCTCGTCCCGTATTTCAAAGTTGGACATGATCTTTAGTGACGTAGTGGAGAAAATGAGTGAGACCGTGCCTCATCCGTTGTGTGGCACAGGCAATATTCTGTCTTCCTCGCATTTGCCCGTTTGCTATGGTAGTTCTTAAGAATCGCTCCGTCAATGTATCTCGGCTTGAGATCGCCTTCGTGGAAACGGTTCTGTCAGCACGTACCAAAACGACTGCACTGCTAGCCAGAGGAAAATACACTCGCTTCCATCGATTAAATCATCACAGGTGTTGGAATTTGGTGATGATCGTTCACTGAAAGAATGAAATGAAATTCCAGGTTACAGTAGTTCGTATATAAATACATGAATTTCAGGTTAATGAAGTTTAGGTTAAGCTTCTTCATTTTTTTAGAATATACTTTTACTTTTCGTTTTGACACGCCTGACGAAGGACGACTTTTCGGACTTGGGAGACTTCCTTGCGGCTGACACTAACACGTCAGGCTACCAGTCGTACGCACCCCCATCTTTTCTTTTAGTATTTGCACTAAACGGCATTTGTTACGTTTATTACACATATTGGAGCACTAACAGGTTACTGACGTGGGTACATTCAAGATTTCGTGGAGTGTATTTTCCTATATGTTATGGGCACAAAGTTACGAGGCTCAAGACCGAAAAGTTTAAGTTTTGATAAGTTGTTTTTCGATATATTTTCGATTCACGTAAAAAGTCCTTATTGAAAGGGTATTTTTATTTTTTCTCGTTACGTTTTGTGGTGACGAGAATTTTGATAACGAATATTTGAATGTACAAGCCTTATTGAATTAACTTCTCACCGTGGGTATTTCTTCTACACGACGACCGCTGTTGATCGTGGACAATTCAACACGGGGGTTTTTGTCACCCGCATTGCACACATCTTCAACACGCAACTGCGCATCAGTTACGTGTGTAAGTCCAACTGGACTCTTATTAGCGGATGTACCTTCGGCTGATAGTGTCACATCAGACCTGGTGGTGCCATCGCTACCCACCAGACTGTCTTACGCTGCGGTTGTATTTTATTTTGATATAACCGGATTTGATCAGTCCCTAAGGACCCACCGCTGTAGATCGACAGGTAAACCAGTTGATCGTTGGTTTATACTTGGACATCCAAGGGATGCCCAAAATCACATCAAACTTGTCGTCTAAATCGTGGACGATGTATTCGTCTTCGAAGGACAGTTCGTCCAGCTCGATGTGTGTGCGAACCACACGCTTAGGAATAGTCACGGTTGCACATGTTGCTAACCGGACTGACAACATGCTTTGTGGAGTATTTACCTCCACGAAATCCAAAGACGTTAGATCTCAGTTCGATCGAAATTGTTTGATGCTCCAGTGTCAAAAAAATCACGCATGGTGACATCGTTTCGATGTGGCTTAAGCTGTAGATTTCCCTTCACCCTGTACCTTTTGATAGGACATAATCCCGTCTGTGGGTATTATCCTCACATGCCAGATGTCGGCATGTGAGATAATCCTTCCAGTAGGGCACCCCGCCCCTACTGGTTGTTGCCGTTTTTCGTACCAACAGAGGGATGTCCCTGTTAATGTAATGGGGTGCCATTACATAAGTGATATTAAGTTGAAATATCACAGTTCAATTTCAGACTTAATGTCTGAAATGCGAATATTGGATGATAAGTTATTATAATCTACCTTGAGAACAGATTCTGATACAATTATCGAATCTAACAAGTAATCTAATGATAAAGATATCATTTTTCTGACCAGCTTTATACTACATGTTTGTATGATTAGTTTAGATTAATTATAGTTATTAACTCTAAGCCACTCATAATATATTCACTCTTAAACTTACCTTCTTGTAGACACGTGGACTTAAGCTTATATAAATATTAATATATATACTTAAGGGATTAATTGATTAATTAATTAGTCTACCCTAAAGTTTATTTTAAGTAAACTAAGGAGGGCCAAATTACATTTGGTCCTATATTGCACGCTTCCTCCCTGCAATTTTACAGTGTAAGCCAGTAACAGCTAGCCTGTTACACCTGGTAGCACTTAGTGGTCCGTCTGAACGACCACTGTTGACAAGTTCCGCTAGTTAAGTAGCGGAACGAAGGTTAAAGAGCCGCCCGACCGTCCTGACGACGGTCAGCGAACATGAGCGCGAGCGACTGCTCGCGCAAGACTTGGTGAGGGAAAATTTCCCTCAATGGACACAAAGAACTGTGGACACTGTTGGGGAGATGATCCGGACCATCGGGCCCGAGATC
>MIQA02007347.1:0-22380 GCA_001887855.2 Sclerospora graminicola | reverse complement strand
GTAGGAGCAAAGAAGCTACTGTGCTGTTATCGCAGAAAGCAGACGGAATTATATGGGAAATCGTATCTCGTGCTTTTGAGATCAACGACGAGAAAGAAGACATAGTGAGTAAGTGTGTAGTTTTTCATCCGCACCCAGATATTCATCTTATCGGCTGGAGTATGGAGGACACCACACCAATTAAACGGATATGGTCGAATTTCCGGCGGTCATTTCGGAAACTTTACTTTCATGGAGTGGCGCCACAACTGAAACCAATTCTAGCGAAGTGGAAGAATCACGGTATTTCGAGTGGGTGGTGGAATGCTCTCCAAGATGTCGACCCAGATCAAGCCTGGGAACACAATAACTTGTTGACGAATTACCAAGTGTGGGTGCAATATCGAGTTACCACTATGCAATTGAACACCTTCTACGCCCAAAGCCAAGCAGATCAGCGTGGTGTTTTAGACAAAGGTTGCAAGAGTATTCGCACAGATACATTTCATATCCTGTGGGAATGCCCGCGAGCTCAAGCCTTATGGAGACGAGTATTGCAACACTGGCGTTGAACAATGATCACGGATTCAAGTTTGGATGGTTTTCAAACTGCAATTGTGACAAGATGCGCCCCACCGGTAGGTGCAGGGATAAAGAAGGCGATGATGAGGCAGTATGGATGGTATGATGATACGTATACTGAAGTTTTCCATCGACTATGGAAGGGTATTTGTGGAATGGGGATGGCGTGGCTATGGCAACTGCGAAATCAAACCATTTTTCAAGGAATAGTGAAAGAGGCGCAGGAACATTTCGAATTTATATGGAATCAAGTTCGAGCTCAAGTTGAAGCCGTCGCTGAATATGAATCCAAGGTTTACGCGTTACGAGAAGAGGGGATCCGACTGAAAATCAGTTCACTGTGCATCTTTACCCATTTACCAGCACCGGACCCAGATTATCGCAACAATCTCCAGGAACACAGTAATTTGTTCAGAACGGTCAACTTATCCGCTAAGCCTGAGCCTAGAATGCATTCTAGATTAGACATGTTTATAGTAGCTAATAGTTAAGACTAATTGGACTACATTTTACTACTACTAGCCCCTACACGTTATCACGGTTAGGGTTTAGGACTACAATGCCTGAAGTTAAGGAAGCACGTACGCCCCTGGATGATCCGGGTCCGTCTATAGACCCCGATAACCCAGAGGAGAGAAGCTCACGAGAACCAATCGAGGTGGAAGATTGCAACGAGGATAAAATAGTTGCCGAGACGCCAGCCTCGCAAGAGTCGGAAGTATCGGTTCCCGAACATGATAAGGAAAGATGGTATCGGTAAAATTCGGTAGTACCGGTACCAGGTATTAATACTTCCATGGAAGAATCCAGGGAGGCACTGGTAATACCGGTAGTCACACTTGATATCAAGAACATAAACTTGACAACTGAGCAAAGAATCCAGACGAAGGACTCAGCAACTCAGGTAAGTCACGGACGAAAAGAGTGGTACCGGCTAATTCGCAGGAGCCACAAAGTCTGGCACAAGCACTTCGGACGGCGTTGAGCCAAGCAGTAGCGTCGCGTCCAAGGGCGCAGACTTGGTTAGACTTGACGCAAGATCTTTTTACAGCGGTGTATGCGAAAGCGCGGGGACCAGTGTCACGTCTCTCGGAGGCAGCTAAACGCCTGCCGTCTCTAAAAGCACCGGAAGTGGAAAGTTTACTTGATTATTTCGAATTAGCAGTCGTGGAAGGTAAGAAGGATTGGGAGGTTTGACGGAAACATCGGCGTTACTGGCACAACGCTCAGCGCAATCTTTCGAAGGAATACTCTGGAAAGTTATTGGCCAAGAAAAGGTAAAGAAGGCTGATTTGCTACCAGCGCCCTTGAAGGGATGGGCGAGTAAAGTTGCAGGGCTCGTGTCTGCCGAGTCGGACGATAAAATGGCAAAGAAGACATTTTTATTAAGTTTACACGGCTGACGAAATTGTACGTCTACGCGGTGTATGTGAAAGGGATTACGGGAAATTCGCCCCAATGATGGTTCGCGAAGGCACAGACGATGAATGGCGCATTGTCCAAGGCTTATTAGAGGGCGATATTATTGCAAAGCAATTACCTCAGTTTCTGAAGAGGATTATGAAGATTGATGAACAAGTACGGTTGGTGCATAGAATTCGTGGACAAGTGGAAGGCTGTCTCGTAATGGATCTACGTGGAGAGAGCCCGGTCAAGGAAGCTTTTCTAAGCACTAAGTGTATTCAAGAAAGTATAGCTACGGCGGCGGCAACAAAGGGCTCGGGCAGTGTGGTTTTGTGGAGAATGGTGGCTCAGGTGAAGAATATCAGTTATGATAGCGGCAATCACGCTTTATATTTTCATTTCTTCACAAGGGATATGACCAAGAAGTATGTCGGGGTGAAAGTGCCTTTTCATAGGTTTGATCACTCATTACGGAACTTAGACCAGGAGGCACCGACTGTGGGTGGATCTGCCTGGGAGACACAGGTCGACAGCAAAGGTAAAATCTATGAACATAAAGGCTATTATTCCTGCGTGTTAAAGAACATTACACGATCTGTTGATTTATTGAAGTTATCGGGGTATTTGAGAAAAATCTTAGGCGTGGAGTTCCAATTAGATGACTTGAACAAAAGTGGTCCCTTTTTCGGACACTTCGACTCATTGGGAGTTAAAAGTGGAGTTGGACGCAAGTCCAACGGTTCTAATGGGTATTAAACGGATCTATTGGGGTCAAACTATGCTGGTAGTAGAACATCCATCGATGCAAGGGCGGAAACAGTGTCTGCGTTGTGGGGAAGTTGGCCACCATATGCGAAAATGTACGACCCCGTTAGCGGACCTTTTAAAGTCAAATTGCCACCAAGTAAACTTAGAAGAGTTCAAGAAATATTCGCCTCAAGCAACTACGTTTCGAAGTATGGAAGAACTGCGAGCCCAAGTAGAGGCGGTACGGGTAAACCAACAAGCGTCTATTGTTGCAGATGATACGGTGGAAATGGACGAAACAGTTCTAGGGTCAGACGACGGTGGAAAAACAACAATATAACCAAAATCAACGGAAGCGACGGAAGCGGAGGTACCAGATGAGCAAAGAGAGTTGAAATCTACGGGTGTACTTGGAAGGCATGGGCAGGGCTCATCGGAGTGGGTGCCGGTGCAAAAAAAGAAGAAAAGACAAGAGGCAGTGCCTCGAACTGAGGTTAAGGTGGTAGGGGAGCGTCCCTCAACACAGGCGTTCACCTCCAGTCTGAAATCAGATCTACAGAGGTCGAAGGGTGATGAGGTTACTCTATAAAGCACCGGAACAACTAGTGAGGCTATGAATTTGGACAAAGATCGGAAGGAAGGTATTCGTCAGGCTCAAAGAGAGGTGGGAGCGAAATCCCCACAGATTTCAAAATCCGGGAACGCCCGTGAGGAAAAAAATTGTTACAAGCGAAACAGGCGGCAATTTTTCAAAAAAAGACAAGCACTCTGCTTATGATAGAAGGGAAGGTGAAAACTTTCATTACCACAGTATTAGAGCAAGTGGAGAGGGAGGAAGGTCCTATCAAGCCTTCAGTGTCGCGGGTTAATGATGAGGTAGGACAGTCGGATTTAGCGACGATTCAGGATGTTTTACAACTGCTTGACGTTCATTCAGTACCGACGACAGCTATTGGCAATTGTCACATATACGCTGTTTGTCAGGCATTGATTTGTTCTGAGAGCTTAAGGAAAATGTCCAATTGCTTGAGACCATGACGAAACAACTGAAGGAAGGTTGCCTCGCCCGTGCTTTAATGGACTTCGATGTAAAGTTCCCACCGGATGTCAAGAAGCCGACTCTTATTGAATTGGGTCGGGGATATCCCAGGATATCTCCCAAGGAATCAAAGCTGCTGTTCCAGGAGTATTTACTCAAATTTGCAGAGAGTGGGTAAAGTGTAACGGAAAACATTCCGGAAGATGTCTGGGGTAGCAACGACACCCTGATGACGTTAAGCACCGTGCTGCAACGGGACATATATATGTCATCGGCAGGCTTAAAAGTAGGTAGTGTGTCGAGAAAAAGTACAGAATGCCTAATCCAAATATTTCAGAACGCCTATTTTGACAAGAAAATTTGGACTATTTTTACCCAAAAACGCACACAAGTGGAGGCACAAAAAGTTTACTAGTACAGCTTAGCTACAACAAAGTGTCTTTGTAGCGAGCGGAGCTAACCTGTCCAGAGCTAAAATGAAAATATCCGTGCAGAGCTACTGGAAAAACATCACAACGGAAGCGAAGGGTAAGTCGTACCCTGCCGCATGGGCTGTATCAGCACTGGGGGCCGCTTTCCAGCGATCACATCGTGCATATATGACGACCATCTAAGTTGTCAAGCCCATAGTCGGCAGGCTAAAATTGTTGTATCATTATAAAAACTCCCCTATACTTTCTAATATATTTTTTCATGTAGTTCACTGATCGTCACTTCATATTACTCACATCCTCCACCACAATGTTCCGTCATCGTGAATCACTGCCACAAACTCGGACGCGTCTTTAAACCCGATTGTAGCACAAAATTTGCTGGTCGATGCACCAATCTGACGCATGGGTAGCCTCCCGATGGATAAAGTGCTGCTGAATTGAACACGTCGTTTGCATCAGAATCCATTAATGAGAACATAACTGACAACACAAGCATCAACACGAGCTTCAGCATGCATATCTGCATGGGTATCTCTACTGAGTGCCGATCAAAAGATGAAAAAACATGCCGTCCTTCGCGGTTCCAACATGGTACTTACTTGGTTGGTATATCTTGAAATTTGTATGCTCTAAGAGTACCTAATTTGCTTTTTGCCAGATCCCCATACAATTTTGGACGCCTGCCTAATATGGGTTTGCCAGAATACCTTTTTTCCATTAAATTAGGTAGTTAGGTAGTTCTACCTACTTTTAAGAGGCCTGGTCATCGGTCAAGCACCAGGAGCCAAGTGTCCGGGTGTTCTATATTTTACACCTGAAACCAGAACCTTTCGATCATAAAGTTATCAGATGAGTGGAAAATACCCTATGAGGGTACAAGATTTTTATGCAAAAATGCGGGCGTTCTTACTGACAACGGATTCAGAGACTCGAGAGAGCAAACGACCGTTCTTATTAAGGTATGGAGGGCAACATTATTCGGCAATTATGAGTGGGTGCGGAGTCATCAGGAGGATGATGTTGAAATGGAACATAGTCGTGAACACGAAGATTTTGATGATGATAAGCACCTAGAGGAGCAATGTGATAAACGACAAGTGTCTGGGGAATCTTCGTCCATAGGCGCATCGACGGAAATGGTTACTGGTAGCGAGGATTCTCTATCAAATTTCGGCAGTCAATCGCCATGGGATCCGGACGAATGGGATAAACATTTTGGCGATTTGTTACGGCGGTTGGATGGGCCCACGATTCATCATGGATTAAAGTGTGAAATAACACAAATAATCATGACCAAGGACCCTCGAATGTGTAAGGTTCTCCATTTCTTGATAGATATCGTAAGTAAACTGTATTTACCGGAACAGGAGCAGATGTTACAGGCAGACACGTCAGAACCGATTACACGTAAGGGTTTTCTTCAGAAGTATCAAATCTCCGAACCGATTCTCAATCAATGGTTCAACAAGGTATGGAGGGATAATCAACCTGAACAGGAATGTTTATTAATTTTGGATGGATCTGCGTCCGGTTTAGAGTACAAAGATTATGATATATCCCCTAGTTCTCAAACTACAGTAGACTCGGGGAATGGACACAGCCCAAATTCGAAACGGATCTGTCGACGTGAAATAACGTTGGATCCCAACCGATGGAAATAGTACCCATCGCTAGAGAATTGATGGATGATTTCGCGACATGTGATGGTGATAATTGGATGGAGCATATTTCGTTAGATGAGTTCAAGATAACGTGGCACAAATTGTTACCTCACTGGGAAGAACAAACAGGCATACCGTTCCCATTGGTAAGCTCGACGAAAACTTTATGGGTAAAGGCGGCTCCTTTAGAATCGAACCGCCTGCTACACATAATTAAAGACGTTCCAGGGTCTTATTATATACTAGATGGCGTTCACCCTAGCGTTCTAGTGGAATTAACTAAACATTGGAGGAAACAGTGTTTGCTGGTGGTGGTAGAGGCTGGTAAACGTGAAGGATTGGCAGACATACCAGGGCAATGGTTCTCAGATTGGGAGCACCGTTTTCTGGTGATGATTGGGTCGGTGCAATGAACGGCTATAATTAATAGCTCTCAGGAATGGACTCGGCTCAGGAAGGTGCAATATGGAGGCAATGCGATTCTCAAACTATTAGCTCCGAGACAAGTGGTACAACTGCGGACGGTGTTGATCGGTTCACATGTATTCGCGGAACAGTTTGCAGCTTTAGTGGGGGACAACTATCATCCGAATGATACAATTATGCGCCTGCTTCAGAGACATTTACGGGTGGTCGAGAGGCGTCCAGACTATGCGGCGAAGGTTCAGGCGATTGAAAAAGGCGCGACTTCGGCATGGAAGGATTTATTTGAATTTAGCCAGGCTAAGACGGTTTTGCAGTTGACTAATGGTACAGATACCTCAGTCATAAACAAGGACCCTGTCGGTCCGGGTCAGTACTAAGGGCACCGATATGGGTGTGCATGGCAATCATTCGTATTTTACTTTGCATAATTTGGACAAATACACCAAATATCGTATGCTCAAAGATATGGAGTTTGTTTCAAAAGAAGGCATTGTTCGAGACCATCAACGACATCAAACACACACATTTGTTAGCCAAAATGTAAGAGGCTTTGCGCAGAAGGATGTACATGCCTGGATGTCGGCGTGGAGACGAGGATACCCTAGTCACCCAGCTCAGGTCATCCTATTACAAGAAACACATATCACATCGATGGTAGAATATGAGGAGGTGTCTCAAAAATTAGCATTATTATGAGGTCGGTTGGGTCACAACCGGACTTTGTCTTATTGGAGGGTGTACCCCAAAAAACAAGGGTGAGTTGCAATCTTGCTGAGCCCTGATATCGCCGATCAAGTACTCCCGTGGAAGAAAGAGCATTGGTCACATCGATTATTATTGCTGAAGTGGAATGACGGTATCATTATGAACATCTACGGGCCTTCGAGTGATGCAAAACGACGTGAATCATTTTTCAGTAACTTACGACAACTATTTTTGCGCAAACCAAAAAATTGCTTTCTAGGGGGAGATTTTAACTGCATGGACACTCCGGCAGATGTTGCAACAATCTGCGTTACCGTCTGACCCCGTTGCCAAACGGACGCCCTTTTAAATAGCCATCGCACGTCCGCAGCTGATCTATACAATCAAAATCCCCGACGAAACGAGCGTTCTTTCTCTAAGGAATCAGAAATAGTCTTGACGATATGTTTTCTCACCGTCGCACTTTCACTGACCGACCTTTGGAGGTGATGCACTCTTTTCTTCAAATTTCCGCTTAGCAACCCACTTGTGCTTACATGCTGTTGCTGTTCTGAGCGGCCATTGGTTACGCTTGTAGAGGTCATTATACTGTCGACATAGTTCAGCATTAGACGCGCCTCGATTGGTAGGCACGTCTAATAAAGCCCTAAGTGCTGCCACTTGTTCTTCTGTCCAGGGCTTGGCTGTGGGGCAGGCTCCTTTATCTTCTTTATCTTTTCCTGCGGTGCGCTCTCCATTTGTTTTTTGCTGGCGGGTAGTTCATTACGCTTCTCGCTGTGATTATCCGTGTCGTTTTTTCTTCATTTGCTTCCTTTGTCACCTTCTGAGGTA
This sequence comes from Sclerospora graminicola, assembly GCA_001887855.2. NCBI lineage: Eukaryota > Oomycota > Peronosporomycetes > Peronosporales > Peronosporaceae > Sclerospora > Sclerospora graminicola. Next base: position 14,572 of record MIQA02007347.1, on the reverse strand, counting down.
GCTCCAAAGGTGATTATGTACCGCTCATAGCGCTCTGTGCGCCTTCTCGGTCGATCGGGGTTTCTGTTGTCGTCATACGTAGTTACTGTCCTCGTAATATCTCCAACTCTCTAAAGGAACTTTCTCCCATCCATCCAACGGTTTGTGTACCGCACACCAATTATGGACTCGATAAAATCCCGGACGAACCCGGACGATTTTGCCAACAACCAAAATTCCCGCACCGGTCCGGACGATTCCCGCACCGGCCCGGCCGAATTCTATCAAGAAAATTCAGGCAGTACCGTGACCCATTCGAGAAAGATCCAGTCAATACCGTAACTTCATTGAAAATTGTTTATGCGGTACTATGGACCAATTCTACATATAACTTCTCCATTTTATGTCCACCCACGTAACATCTTCCTTCCCGGTACACATTCCGGGGAATATTGCAACATATATATCCACCGCGTCAGCGACATACATTCAAAGTCGCTTCATTATGTTATACCCATTACTATGTGCTTCTACGGCACCCATTTAAGGCCGTTTCATCACACTCACTTTTCTTAATGCTTCGGCTGCACACATTTAAGGCTGTTTCATCACATATCTCTTTGCACGCTTCGATGACACACATTTAAGGTCATTCTATCACGCATATAAAATTCAATGCTTCTACGACACACATTATAGGTCGTTTCATCACATGTTCTCTTCTACATGTTTTGGCGGCACACATTTAAGGCCGTTTCATCGCATGTGGCAATCATGACAATCATCAAAACAATATTCGCTCCAATCATATTGTAATTTTGTTAAGATTACATCTTCCATTCTAAACTGCACCACTTCTAATGCCTTCTTCTAATGCTTCTACAGCGTCAGTCCTCGCGTTGCTAATTCTCCATGTCCTGATTGTCAGAGTCATCTTCTGAGTAGTCCATCTGATCTTACTCGTGTGAATGTAAGTGCAGCCAACTCGGCCCCCCATTATTTCTGCTCACAACCAACTTGGGTCCATGGCATGTATTGTTTCTTGAACTTGCATCAGGTGGCTTTTCTACCATTATCTCAATCTGCAGCTTGTTTATCTCCTTGATTTTTTGTTATCTTTCTTCACTCTATCATCCATGTAATCATACTCTTGTCCCACTTCATTTTCTGCTGTCTTTCATGCTCTGTTCTTCCAACGTTCCACCATCCTTCTTTCATCATGTTCACTGCCACTCTTAAAACTATTCGTCCGCTGACTCTGCATCTTCGCATTCGTCCACCGTTTGTGCACCTTTCATTCTATTCTCCCATGATTTTCTAGAATCGTACTCATATAGCAACGCGGTGCATGTGAGGTTATCTTCATTTTCCCAAGTGGGCTCTTCGAACCCTTTCCACTGTATGAGATACTATCTTTGCCTTCTTCCATTTTGCGTGCGAGGCTTAACGCGGGTGATCACAATTTTCTCCACTTCCCACTCATCATCTCGACCTGGTTCGTACCAAGAATCCTCTGGTAACAACTCTTCTTCCAGATCGAACTCATCGTCGACTGCGATACTGTCATGTGGCCGTTTCATTCGCGAGATGTACGGTTTAAGACGTCCAATATGTACCAACGGTTTTTTTGTGCCCGCCTCTTGTAATTTAAGCCGATATACTGATTCCCTCACTCATTCTTCTATCAGATAGGGCCCATGCCACAGATGTTCACTAATCCAGTATTCACCAGGTCGTGATACAGCAACATTATTTCTCCAGGTCTGTATGCCGTAGGTGTAGTAGTCCATAATCCACCAGCCAGTTTCTCGTTATGTTTCTTAGCTCTTTCTGCCATGAGTGTCGTTTGGATGAATTCGGCTTGCGCTCTGGCTCGTTCTTGTTGATCCATCTGTTTCTGTCACCACTCCAATGCTTCCTTTTTCTGGTAATGATGCGTCTTTGAAGGGTATCATTGCCTCCCTTGTCGTTCGTGCGTTCCATCCATACACCAAATAGAAAGGAGTCTGATGATGTTGTAAACTTACAAATGTATTGAGCGCCAATTCCAACTGATGTACATTTTCATCCCAATCTCGCTGCTCTGGGTCTGAAATGAAACATTTTATCGCCTTGATCCCTGTCTGTACTGACCGCTCTTTTTGTCATTTGCTTGTGGTCTTTATGCAAGAGTTGGTCGTTGCTTCTTTTTTAGCAAACGATTGAATATTCGAAATACTGAACTCGTGAATCTGGGGTCTCTATCATGTCGTATGATCTCTTGTGCACCAAATATCTCGAATATGCATTTTATGTATGCCTCTTCTACGTCTTGCGCCGACGTGGAACTCATGGGTACGAGCACAATGTATCCAGAGAACACACAGATGAAGCATAGCAACGCTTCATGTCCTTCGTAAGTCTTAGGTAGAGGCAAATCGAAATCCATAGCTTGAAACGGTCTCGACGCAACTATGTTTCCACTTGATAGCCCTTCATATCTCTGCTTCCCTTTAGCTGTCGCACAGTCTTCACGCGAATCTATGAAATTTTCAATTTTACCGTACATGCCCCTCTAATAATACATCCTCCTCAAGCGTGCATAAAGTTTAGAAATTCCTTGATGTGCACCGCTTCCCGCTTTGGTGTGGTATGCGTGCAAATATCTTCACGTAGCACATCCGGAACGACTATTCATAGCGTATCGCCTTGTTTATATTACCAATCGGACAGTAACATAACACCCCCGCAGCGTCCATTACATAAGCCACTGATATTCGTGCTACCCGTTTCAGTGCATTTGTAGATGGCAGTAACTCTTCTTTTCCACTCAGATAGGCGACGATCTGTGCACACCATGTATCCGTCTGTTGTGCTCTCGCTATTCTGTGAAATCGCTTCTTCTGCGCCTGCACTATCATCTGCTCATTAGTGGCTTCTGTCGTGCTCGGCTTCCCTTGGTGGTTGTTTACAGACCGCTCAGCCCTGTTCTTACTCTTGGCTTGCCAAAGTCGTGATTGCTTCTGTCTTTTACTTAAGTTCCGAGTCCTTTTGTTGTTCTCCTTCGTCATTTATTCCATCCAACTCCGAATTGCCCGGAATAACGTCAACCAGACCACACTCATCTGTCGTTCGATACAACCATTCAGGGAGGGTGCTTAACAGCTGTAAGTCCATCATTTCTTCCACCGAAGTAATCTCTCCGAAGGACAACGACATTATTGTCTTATGCGTCAACAAATCCGCTAAATGATTGTATTTGCGTGCAACATGGATCAAGCTAATGGCACCAAACTCCGAGAGTAGTGTTTTCACTCTGTTTAACCACCGTAGCGGGTACTGAGTAACCTCGGTACTCTCATACTGCCAAAGTCGCTTGATTGTTCCGTTATACTCCATTATCTTGTCCAATTACAATACGAGAATCTCCACACACAATTGCCGCTTGTGTTTTGTAACGTTTAGCCAGTCCAAGAGCTCCGATCAGTCCATGATACTCACTCTCATTCACTGTCAATTCTGATTTGATGTTGTATTCGGCCGCTACCACATTCCAGGTCCGTAGTTTCCTAAAACCATACCGAATGACCCAAGTGTTTCTCCCATTAGCCTTACTGCGCCATCGAAAGTTACACAAAAGCATCACTCTTTTGATCTAACTCGGTGATCGGCCTTATCACCGGTATATTTTCTGGGTTTTTAGCGGTGCTATATCCTCCAGTATTCGTCAATATTCTTCCATGGAATTAAAGTAGCTGACATGATGGCTGGTAGGCCTTCCGACCCTTGTTCCTCACGGATAATCTCTAAAGACCATGGAGATAACATGGCAGCCTATTGGATTACTCGTCCAGTCAAGCTTTTTAATATAAACAACCGCATTCATACTCGAATATCGCAATAACCTACGACATATTGACCGTAAAGAAAATGGTTCGTGTAGTTCAGGGGCTTCAATAAAGCTAAAATTACTTTCTCTGCTCCCTATATCTTGTTTCCGCATCTTTGAACACTTTACTTATGAAGCGTACGAGATGTATGATTCCATCATGGCCCTGACATACCGTAGCTCCGAAGGCCCATGGATTCGTGTAGATTACGACTGTCAATGGCGTGTTTATCTGCAAATGTCGCAACAAAGGTGCTTCTACTAGGCGTTGCTTCAATATTTCAAACATTCTTTTTGCCTGAGATAATTGAGTGCCGTCCCGCAACTTAAGATCTGTAAGCTCATACCGTGCAGCCGCAAATGTGGCAAAGTTGTCAATGAACCAATGATAGTAGACCAGACTACCCAGAAACGGTTGTATTCCTTTGATCGTGCAGGGGAATGGCATCGAAAGCACTGACTCCAAATTCCTTGGGGCTGCTGAAATCCCTTGCCGAGATATCCTGTGTCCAAGAAACTCCACACTTTTCTTCCCAAAAGAACTCTTAGGGAGACTAATGGTGATTTTCCAATACTTAAACGAATCCAGTAAACATTCTAACACCATGCATAAGCCGCCCCAAGTATTCGCTCCAAATGTTACATCATCGATATAGGATCGTCGTCCGATAGCCGGTTTTAATGATGAGTGCTCTGCCACTCCTAGATGAAATACAACTTCTGTCAGGTATAAATCGGTTTCTTCTTGCGGCGGACTGTGTTACTTCTTCGCCTCTTCTATCCAGGCCTCGCCATAGTCTAACACAGTGCATGGTGTGTCGTTTTGTTTAATACGTCGAACCATCGTCCATAGTGCGCTGTCTATGGCCCGCTGATATATCTGAGGCGGATTCTTGAAGCCTTGAGGCATCCATAACCATTCGGAATGTCTTAATAGGCAAATGAACGTCGTAATGAGCCGTGCTCTCGCTGTCATCAATACCGCCCAATATCGACTTGCATTATCCATAGAGCATATCCACATAACGCCATCAAAGTTTACCAGTAAATTTTCTATCAATGGCATAGAGTACACCGTTAGCTTCGTCATTTGATTGACAAGTCGATAGTAAATACAAAGTCGGGAATCCTTCTTATTCTTCTTCAATACCAACACGATGGGAGATGCCCATGGTGATTGCGAATATCGGATTAGTTTAGCTTGTAGGAGCCCTCGCAACAACTCATATAATTTTCCCATCAAATGCATTCGGTCACGCCTTGCTTTCTGTGCCACGGGATTAGCTCATTCTACGTCCACATCACATACCACATTCAGAGCTGGTAACGCATTATTTGAACCAATGAATCCGTCTTTATACTTTTCCAGTATTCTCCGTAGCATTGCTTCTTCTTGAGGCGTTGAAGGACCCGGCTCACCTATATCTGCCTTTTCCATATCCACAGGTGTACCGGTATCAACTTCGATCTCTGAGATGAGAGCCAGCTGCTCCGACATACCATCCGCTGATAACTCCACCCCTTCGTGTAAATAGATTTCGCAATCTAAATGTGATTGATCTACCTTACAGGGTGAGATGGCGTCGATTGAGTAAACTGCAGGCGCTACATCTTCTATGGCATGGATGGTCTGTACACTCGTTCAATTCAATTCTTCCTCCTTATTCCGGCGGACCTCTTCGAGTACCTCAATATAAGTCTTTTTAGTGAGTCCATTCGTGGTTAGAAGGGTAAAAGGCTTTTCTCAGGGATGGTACACAGTCCATCCTTCAAGTTCAGTGTTACCCCGGCTTTCACCATGAAGTCAGTACCCAGAATGATCAAGGACTGAGATTCAAAGTCAGATACACTTAACTCATGTTCAAAAATCACTGCAGGGGCTATGCGTATCTTCAATTTTGCCAGCCCATGTGCTCCAATAGGATTATCGGACACTCCAAAGAAATTTGTAAGGTTCTCAAGCATCTTCACCCCTACCTTCAGTTTCCTTGCCAAATTAGTGTGGAGCAGTGATATGTTGGCTCCACTATCCATCTTCAATGGGAGCTCCACATTGGCAGCTGCTCCATGCACATAAACTTGCGTTGCATCCTGAGGTTTTGTGTAACAGGCTAGCTGTTACAGGCTTACACTGTTTGAATTGCAAGTGAGGAAGCGTGCAATTGGTTAGGAGCAAATGTCATTTGTTCCTCAATAGTTTCATTAAGATTAAACTTGGGTTCGGACTATTTAATTAATTAAAAAGTCCCTTAGTTATATATGTTAATATATAACTACGACACAAGGCTAGAAGACGGTAAGTTTAAGAGTGATATATTTCTGAGTGGTTTAGAGCTAACTACTATAATTAGATCTAGACTAATCATATAAACACGTAATAGAAAACTGATCTGATAGTACTCTTATTATTATTATATCTTTTCTCATATTCAATATTTGTATCAGAATCTGTTTCCCAGGGTGGATTATAATAACTTAAAATCCAATATTCACATTTCAGACAGCAAGTCTGAAATTGAACTGTGATATTTCAACTTAAATATCACTTATGTAATGGTACCCCATTACATCACTCCCCACTCAAGCTGGTTGGCCAATGATATTATGTAATATTGGCTAATCGAATGGTGGCACTTGTTGGTCGTAACAATATTTTGATAACAACCATTAACAACCAGAAGAATCTAATGGTCGAGACACGCGGCGGCGCTCTTGAGGGCGCTGCCGAAACTGCTAACGCAGCCTCCACCTCTGCATCACATGCAGAGGTGCTAAAATCGCATGTCGGCGCTACTAATGTAGCATCAGAGAAGAAGCCGAGAGACCCATTGTCTCTCGTAGTAGACGCTGCAGAAGCAGTGTCTAAGAGGGGACGAGAAGATGTCGCTAGCACGACATCTAGTACGCTCTCACCGGCCGAATGGCGGGTGGCGAAGAAGTGTTCGTCCGTCTTCGGAGAGTCATCGGACTCCGAAAAAGAGGGTGAGCACGTCACCGTCCTCAGCAAGGGGTCTAGCGAGCGTAAGTTTGCTAGACTTCTTTCGCCTTTAAGTGATGGCGAGGTGGATTCTGACGCTGTCGACTACGACAGCGACAATTCCGTCATACGGTGGCAGAAGGAGCGTAGAGCTCCTCCTGGACCTCGTCACTCGCCTGGTCGCGACGACGACTTTCAGATGGCAGGTGGCGCTCCACCTGCCAAGAAACAACGTGCAGAAGTGGCTCACGCCACTTCTGATTTGTCTTGCCGTACGGAACAACATGTTCCGTACAAGTGTTTTTTCTTACCCCAGCATGGACGTTAGTGCCCGAAAGTGGCGGGCACACCAAGCGCAATTGTCAAAACCCGTTGTTTGACATCAACGCGCTTGGTGATTGCGAAGACCTTCGCAATCATAACTTTGATCGTAGTATCGACGATAGACGTCGGTACTTTTATCGACCTTTTCTTTCAGTCTCGTTTTTATACGAACCGGAAAGGGTCGCGTCAGAACAGGGACGATAAAGACGCCCTGACACAAAGTTGGAACGCCTTTGTTGAGAACTATAACAAAGGTCCCGACGATTACGTGAACAAACTTCACGTAAACCGCGAGCGCTTCTTAAAGCACTCACGTTCAGGAAAAATGGAGTTTATCCATTTTACCTGCATTAAAGAAGGAATTTCTTGCGGAGTTCCTTCTCACTTAGTTTGCCCTTGTTGTCCCAAGGGAGCTCCTCGTCTTACCGAAAAGGAGCTACGAGGGTACCGAGGTTACTCGGTACCCGCTAGTATTAAGGGCCTAATTGATGCCCTTAATGTATCAGCACCTAGTGCTGATACGTTGCACCCATCAACACCTTATGCGCCAACACCTAGTGTTGATGCTTCTTACGAGTTTGAGGAGAAGTATCCTTCTCAAACTCCTGCAGGAGGTCAGGGGCATCCGCCCTTAGCACCTCAATCGGTTCCCAAGAGTCAAACTCTTGGGAATACCCCAACCAGCGTACCAAGTACTCGGTACGCTGCCCCTTCTTATAGGGAACCGAGCGCTTCGCTATCAAGCGCTCGAGAATATAGCGCTTATTCCCCTGATTATCAATCAGGGGCGGCGGGGGTTGGAAATTCCCTCGGCGTTGTTGTTGCGGAGCATGGTTCGCAGCTCCGCAAGCTCGAGAGGCATTGCAACGGGCTGAGCGCCGATATGGCGCACTCGATGAGACGTATCGTTCTCATCGTGATGAGATTCGCGACATATTGAGCGCTAATCTGGTCCTGCAGCAGAAGAATGATCTTCTGCTGGCCGATCTCGATCGACTAAAGTCGGAGATGGAAACTCTCCGGGCTTCTCACAATCGGTTGGAAACCGATTACAAGTCTCTTTTGGGAGACTTGAAGAAGCACGGCATTCGCCGTGGGGATGCGTCTCGTCCGAAGATGTAGACGAAATATACGGCTTGAGCCTCCCAACGTAAAACGTTGGGTGAAGGCGCATGACCGCGGGAATGTCTAATGTATAGGCATTCCCTTTAACGCTTTGGACGTTAAAGGGTCCAATGAATTTAGGGAGCAACTTCCGTGTAGGGAAGTTGCTAATTGCATGTGTCGGCAAATTAGTTGTTGATAACAATACTAATTCACCTTTTTGAAAAGAATTTGTGTTTTTCCTTCCGTTTTTATCTGCATTTCGCTTCTGCTTGTCAAAAGCAGAGGCAAATGCATCCTTTACATAGCTTATTACAGCTTGGCGCTGTAATACGAATTCATCTATTGCTTTTTTAACAGTAGGTGGATTGCCTTCGTCGTCTGTAGCCGTTGCTGCAGACATATATTCCGCATAGGCAGCTTCAGTATCAACAGAAGCTGCTTGAGTTTCTACTGTATCAACAGTAGAAGACTCGTTAATAGCTTCGCAAGTTGCGGTTGCAACTTGCGCATCGACTCGCTCAGAATTTGAGCGGGTCCCTCCCCCACTTAGATTTGGCGTATCACCAAGTAAAGCAGGGGGTCGTGGATGCCTTAAGACATTCACGTAGAACGGTGTACGCTTCGTGGAAGCATGCACCGAGTTGTTTATTGCAAACTCAGTGAGTGGCAAAAAGTCACTCCACTGCTCGAAGGCATGCGCAAATGAACGCAGCATGTCTCCTAGAACGCGGTTAACGCGTTCAGTTTGCCCATCCGTTTCCGGATGGTCCGCAGTTGACATCTTCAACTGCGTTCCTAATAAAAGAGAACGTTTCTTGCCAAAAACGTCCTGTAAATCTCGATCCGAGACTATGTTCTCCGGCATTCCGTGTAAACGGAATACCGTGTCAACGAATATCCGTGCGGTTTGTGCGCCAGTGACATTCGCTGACACTGCAGCAAGATGAACTATTCTGCTGAAACGGTCTACAAAGACCACTATGCCAGTCTTCCGACTATGGTCGGGTGGAAGACCAAAGATGAAGTCCATGGAAATGGACTTCCAACACTCTGTCGGAACCGGCAGAGATTGGAGGGGAGCCTGCGCAGAGTGCGCAGGCTTTACGCGCTGGCAAATCTCGCAAGCGCGTACATACTTGCGTACCCATTTTTACTGGTTACGTCAGAAGAAATCGCGTGCGATAGAAGCATGCGTCTTCTCTCGACCTTGATGCCCCGAAATCGGGGCATCATGGTACACGAACAGTATCTGATGTTTGAGAGCATCGTCGTTTGGAACGACGATGCGGCTAACATCCATTTGGTCTGTGGTATAAAGCAACAGACCATCGTGCAATCGGAAACGATGCACGCAAGCGCGAAGGTACTCTGGAAGTTCCTCGCGCTTCCGATCAGATTGATTACTTAAGTAATCAAACAGAAGACGAGTTTCCTCGTCTGTTTTGTACGCTTATCGTACCTGTCGTACGAGTGACGACGACAGAGCAGTGCAACGTATTGCGTTTGCACGGATTGCCTCCGTTACAGACGGTTTCGTCCCGTAATTGGGGCCTCGTGATAGCGCATCTGCTATCACGTTCAACTTTCCGGGTTTGTATTCAACCGAAAAGTTGTACTCAGCAAAGAATGTCAGCCATCGTGCCATTCTTTGAGAAATATGTGGTGAATTCACGGCCGTGCGTAGCAACGCATGGTCCGTGTAAACCACAAACGGTCTATCTCCTAAGAGATAGATCCGAAACTTTGCCAGTGCATACTTCATGGCAAGGAGTTTCTTGTCATGCACTGGATAGTTGTGCTCGGCTGGGCGCAACGGACGCGATTGATAGAAGATTACGCGATCACGATCATCGTGATCGTGCTGAATCAAGGCACAGCCGATTGCAAAATCGCTCGCGTCGCAAACGACGTGAAACCGCTCGTTATCGGCTATAGCTAAGACCGGCGCTTTGGTCAAGCTCCGCTTGTCGGCATCAAAGGCGTCTTGGCACTGGGTATCCCAGTGCCATTCGACATCTTTCTTCAGTAACTGAGAAAGATGTTGAATAAGGCCAGCATAATTGCACGAGTACTTGTGCAAATATGTTGCCAACCCAAGGAACTTTCGAAGTTCCTTGACGTTGTTTGGCGTAGGCCATTCAACAATCACCCTGATCTTCTCTGGATCAGTGCGCTCCCCGTTCTTGTTCACGAAACAGCCAAGAACGGGAACTCTGGTGCACCGAAAGTGCACTTCTTTAGATTGGCATAGAGCTTATGCTTACACATAACCTCTTATACCCGACGTAGATGTTCTTTTTGAACATTTACAACGCTTTTGCCGTGTTCAGACTTGCTGTGAACGAACACGTCGTCAAAATAGCTCGGTGCGAATTCTCGCACCGGGCGCAATAGATGCGTGATGCATCTATTGAATGTGGCAAGGCATTTCGAAGCCCCTGTGGCATCATAAGCCACCCCCAAAGCATACCGCTTGGAGTGCTTACTGCCGTGAGAGGGATATCCTTCTCGCGCATAAGGATTTGGTAAAACCCATCACTTAAATCGAGAGCACTGAAAACGGTGCTCCCGCTCATGCCATCAATGATGACATCTTTCCGCGGTATCGGCGTCTGTGCCGGTACCGTGGCTGCGTTCAGCTTAGTAAAAGCATGAACAATTCTCCACCCACCAGTGGATTTCTTAACGCTAAAAGTGGGACTGGAGTGCGGTGAGGTCGACTCCCGCAAAATGTCCCGCCTTGCGACGAGTTTGAAAGAACTCGTCGATCGCCTTGACCTGGTCGCGCGGCAATGGCCATTGCCGCGTGACACAGTACTTTGTACCAGGCACGAAATCAATCATGTGCTTAGTTCCCTTTATCCTTAGGGAATGTGGATATTCGTTCACGAAATATCCACAAACATCGTCTATTGCACACGATGACACAAGATCTGATCGATCTGATCATCGCGCAAGTTCTTAACGAACTTCTTCCAGCTCAAGGCTGGAAGAACCGCACCTCCGAACCTATGTTCGGAGGGTTGTGAGTGTTAGAGACTGGGTAGCTAATCCAGTCTCTGTCTGCGTCAAGACGTTTATCGTCTCGGCGGACACAACCGCATGATCAGACGCACTCTTCTGATCTGTTGCCTGTTCTGCAGCACGGTGATTGTTATCACTCGTGCGCAAGGCATCGTCAACATGGTGACCACTGTCAACCGTGGGGTTATCACACTCACGACTGCTTTTAGTCGTGGGTTCTTCGTCTTCGACACAGAAGTCACTTACATCCGCGTCGGTATCTTCGTCCTCACGGTGGGTGTTTCCCACCGTGGGTAAATTCTCTGCACCACGACCGTCATCGGTCGTGGTTATTTCAACACGGGGGTGTTTGTCACCCGTGTTGCACACGTACCGACACGCAACGACTCTTCCGTTGCGCGTGCTAGTCCCCCTGGACTCTTATCAGCGGGTGTACCATCCACTGATAGTTTCAGATCAGACCTGGTGGTGCCATCGCTACCCACCAGACTGCTGCACCGGCGGCATGTTAAAGTCGAAATGCTGCTGAGCCCTTCAACTGAACCCAGCATGCGTTGACGCTGAACGCATGCTAAATGCTTCTCAGATGCTTTGATCTATAGCATCCCTCAGAGGCTTTGGCGGAATTCGGTAAAGACTCTGCTTGATGGGGCCGTCATTCAGTCCCTCCATGAAGCCAGTGACCTGCATGGCTGGGGGCACCGGCTCGTATACAATATTTGATAACAAATATTGTATCTTCTGAGCGTAAGCTTGTAAACTAACCTTACCTTGCCGGAGTTCCATGAACGCTTCTCGGCAACTAAGTTCCATTTCTGGAGCTTCGAAGTTGAGCTTTAGCTCAGCATTCAAGTCCTGATACGTCAGGAACGCAGATTCATCAGTAGATCTGCGGCTCATTGCCCATGCCCCGGCGCGACCGCCCAGGCATATGGTGACAAAAAAGGCTTGTGAACGCGAGTCAACAATCTTTTGCGCAGAGATGGCATCTTCCAACTCTGCGAACCATCTACGAAGGGGTTCACCGCCTTCGCCAGTAAAGGGAAAAATCCGCGCCTTTACTACATCAACGCTTCCTGTGGGCGTTGTGGGTGGCGACCGCGACATCACTGATGCGGAACGCACCGGAGGGTCTGTATTAACCCCTCTTGAAGTGGCTAACCGTTTCAAAAGCTTCCTCCGAGGTTTTACCTCGGAGTATGGTGATGATGTCGGTCCCCATGGTTTGCATCATCTCCACCACAGTATCCACACTTCTTTGTGGAAGGTAAGGGAAAGATTCCCTCACTAAGTCTTGCGCGAGCTGTCGCTCGCGTTCACGATCGCTGAACGTCGTCATGACGGTCGGGCGGCTCATAGACCTATGTTCCGCTAGTTAACTAGCGGAATGGAACGAACAGTGGTCGTTAAGACGGACCACAAAGTGCTACCAGGTGTAACAGGCTAGCTGTTACAGGCTTGCACAGTTTGAATCGCAAGTGAGGAAGTGTGCAATTGGTTAGAAACAAATGTAATTTGTTTTTTGATAGTTTAAGTAAGATTAAACTAGGTCTGGACTATTTAATTAATTAAATAGGCCTAGTAATATATATTAATATACAACTATGACACGTGGCTACAAGATGGTAAGTTTAAGGGTGATATATTTATGAGTGGTTTAGAGTTAATAACTATAATTATATCTAAACTAATCATACAAACATGCAGGAAACTGATCTAATAATACGATTATTATTAGATCTCTTCTTTGATTCGATCATTGAAGAAACTGATCTAATAATACGATTATTATTAGATCTCTTCTTTGATTCGATAATTGTATCAGAATCTGTTTTTCAGGGTGGATTATAATAGCTTATAATCCAATATTCGCATTTCAGACAGCAAGTCTGAAAATATTTCAACTTAAATATCACTTATGTAATGGTACCCCATTACACCGTCCGTCGAGGTCTTGGTCCGATCCAGCATTAAGCTGGCTGGACCGGTCACTTTCATCACCTTGGTCGTGACGACTGGGATGATACATGTTATGTAAAGCTCACCTTGTGTACCCGTCAGCACTGGCGGTTACGCTTGTGGTGGAGCCGATTTCCAAATCCATGACCGAAGTCTTGGGTGGAATCCGGATACCCACTGGCCCGGACGACCAACTATCGGAGGGGGTACTCCGTTGATCCTGATCAGCATCAGAATCAGATGAATCACCATTGTGGTGACTGATCTGATCCTCCCGGTCATCTGGCCGGTCTTCATGCTCGTCATGATCTATGTTTAACTTCATCTCACCTTGTGTACCCGTCGATCGGGGCTGATTACACTCACTTAGGTGGACTCGGTGACGAAAAGGATGATCTTGATCAGGTCGGAGTGTTTGACCTTCTCGAGACGGGGGTTGTCCTCGGGCGGAAATCTTCACCGGAGAACGGGTTGGGGTCGACACTTATTCAGTGTCTAGGCACTGATCAGGAAAGTTCGTCTGATCAGGCCAGCCAATGAGAGAGAGATATAACGAAACCAAGAAAATGCGATCAATCCACGATCTTCCACAGTAATCCACAAACATTATCTCCACAAAACCTTTACCAATATTATTAACGTGTTCCAAACACGTGCGCGTTGCGGGTGAGGTTCGATCACCTAAAACAAACCCGTCGGGGGTCTTCCGGTAAGCCAAACTGCGTCTTAGCGCGTCTTAACCGGGAAATAGATGAGCAAGAGGGGACTAATCAACCCTGTGCTCCCAATGACCGCACACGTGGCGGAGCGACTCTTTGCTTTAGGGGGAAAATCTAAACCTGGTATTATATATGCAATGTCCTATACCTGTGTACCATACCTCAACTCATGCCTGACCTTTACTTCGAACCTATTTACTTCGTCGCACGGTTGCGTAACACTCTCTTGCCCATCCTGGCTGCATCTTCAAGCTGACCTGTACCGATTCTGCCCCGATCATGACCCGACTCTTCAGAAGATCTTCAACCCATCCTGATCTTCAACAAACGACCTTGAAACCACTTGAGACCTGCTCTTCCGCACTTGTTCACTTCGTATATAGTCCGACCAAACCGAGAACTTACTTGCCCTTGCATATCAACGCTGATCAGAGGCTGATCGGCCCTGATCACGATCGACATAGTGATCGACCAAGTGATCAGGTGGTGATCAGGCTGATCAGCCCTTGATTACCTCGGGAACGCTCTGGGTCATCGTCATCACGACTCAACTCATCTTCCGAACCACACTTCCGGTCTTTATACCTTGTCAGGGTAACCATACAACACTGATCT
>MIQA02007346.1:0-13276 GCA_001887855.2 Sclerospora graminicola | reverse complement strand
AAAAGCTCACTTCTACTTGTCCCTGCCAGTAACCGGTAAGTGTATACTGGGGGTGTATGCGTATGCGAAGTATACTGGTCTGTTAGTACCAGTATACCGAGGAGTGCTTAGGTCGAAAGTTGCCTGCGTTCTTTAGCGTAAATTGAAAAGTGTATTATGTAGTGTTAAAAAATCCTAACATAATTTTTTTAACTTGAAATCTGTATATAAAGGAAACCACTGTAATTTCGCCCAATGAATTTCGACTGTGTCTTTTCATCGCAAAGTACACCCAAATTCAACACTCCTTCCGAGATTACCGGGGCTCCACATCAACGTAAAACAATTCAGATTTCCAATTCGCATGCATATTCGTAGTCGCAAAACCATCATAAAGGTGTAGGCAACTTATCTCAAACCAATCTTCTTTCTCAATTCCGTAACTCTTGGCGCATGTAGGGTCTTGGTCAGCAAGTCAGCGATCATGTCTTCGCTCGCGACGTGTTCCGGCTTGACCACTCCTTTTTTCGCAAAATCTTTCAAAAACTTCAGTTTTACATCAATATGTTTTGCGCTGGCAGCGCTCGCCTCACTCTGCATCTGCTTTATGGCAGCTTGATTATCGATTTTTAGGATAATTGGTGCTTTTGATTCCACCCCAATCTCCTCGAAAAGTATCTCGTAATCCAAGCGCTTCTCTTCCTCCCACCGCAGCAGCTACAAACTCGGCCTCTGCAGTTGACAAGGCTACCGTACCTTGCTTTTTACAGCTCCACCCAGCTATCACACCGTTCACGAAAATAACATTGGCACTGATGCTCTTGCGGTCTTCACGATCAGCGGCAAAGTCCGCATCGCTATAGCTCACAATTTCCAATGGCAATTTCATCAATTTCATACTTTCTTCCGACTTCAAACTCAGTTTTAGCCTCTGTGTGCCCTTTAAATATCTTGCGATGCGCTTCGCCACTTTGTAGTCCGCAAGAGTAGGCGCATGCGTGTGCCGTGTAGCACGGTGCACGGCAAAAGATATATCTGGTCTTGAGACTCGAGATATCCACAACAGGCTTCCTACTAAAGACTGGAAGTCTTTTATCGTAGGCAAATTTTCTTGAGGTTTCATCGGTAGCATTTCATTCAATTCATCATGCATTTCAATCTCCGAAATTGGTGTCTTCACTGCATTTGCCTCGCTCAAACCATGTTTCTTTAGCATATCTCCAATCGTTAACTCTTGATCCAACAGGTACTCGTGCTCGGAACTTCTTTCCACTCTCATTCCCAAAAATTTCGAAACATTTCCCAAGTCCTTAAGCTCTAAAATTTTCATGTTTTCAAAAAAATCATCCACTAGTGATGCGCTAGATCCTGTCACCAACAGGTCATCCACATACACGCCAACGAGAACCGTTCCAAAATTGTTTTTTCGTACAAAAACGCACGTGTCCGTCAAGCATTGAATGAATTCCATTTCGAGAAGTGTTCGACGCAGCAATTCATACCACAAACGTCCTGCTTGTTTTAAACCGTATAGGTTTCGTTCAAGTTTGAGAACTAGCTCCTTCGAAGACGTAACACCAAACTCTTTTAATGTTTCCACCGATAACTCCATTCCTTGTGGTATCTTCAGGTGAATCTCACAGTCGTTTTCCACCTTAGCCTTAGGGTACGCACTAGGTACGTCCCCGTGTCTTGCCGGCACGTTCCATATGAGTGCCATTATCAGTATCACTTTCATATTACTGATTTCCATCACCGTCGAAAATGTGACGAAATAGTCTTCCCCAAAAATTTGTTTGTCGCCCCGTGCCACAAGTCTCGCCTTGTATCGTTCCACGGTTCCGTCGGCTTTACGCTTGGTTTTGTAAACCCATTTTGTCGGTAGTGGTCTTTTGTGTGCGTCTCTCTTGATAATCTTCCAAGTTCCCAGGTCTTCTAAAGCTGTAATTTCAGCTTTTTCCGCCAGACTCCACTTTTCTGCTTGACTGCCTTGGTGCGCTTCCTTGTAGTTGGTGGGGTCAGGCTCCGAATTTGTCTCTCCATCATTCGTAATAATCGTATCACACACCGCGAACGCAAATAGTAAATTTTCTTCATCTTTACTTCCCGTTTTTTGTTCTCCTTCTTTGAAACTTTGCTTCTTTGTGTACGACCTTGACTTCTTCGCCATTTGAGCCATAGCTTTGGATGTTTTCTTCACTTTACGGCCCGATTTTCTTGGTGCTGTCGCCGTATCAGTTTCGTTTCTTTGTTCACTCGTACCGTCGTCACTCGCATCCGGGGAGCGTTCCATAACTTGTTCCCTTTGATTTTCCTCGCTTTCGTATTCAGGAGGTTCATCTGCACTCGCTCCTTCGAGCGCACGTATGATTTTTCTATTCGCTTCGTCCGAAAGCGTCTCGATATTGCTGACGTGACGTGTTGTAGTTACTACTCGATCTTTCATGAGAAGAACCTTGTAGCCCTTGGTTTCGTCATTTTTACCCAGGATTAACGCTCTTTCAGCGCGTTTTCCAAGTGATTTTCTCTTGGCGTCACGCCAAACCATGCACGGCGAGCCAAAAACTACGATATCCGTTACGTTTGTCTTTTTCTTCGTTAAAACTTCAATCGGGGATGCACGTCTCGGGTTCGATCTTGTTGGACTTCTGTTCAAAATGTAGCTGGCGTATTCCGCCGCTTCAGACCAGTACATATGCGAAACACCCGATCCAAATATCATGCACCGGACCATATTAAATATAGTCCGGTTCATTCGTTCTGCTTTGCCGTTGGAAGCTGGAGTTCCAGCTTCCGTAATTTGTCTTCTGACACCCGTTCTCTTGCAGAAGAGGTCTACATTGCGATACTCACCGCCTCCATCAGTTCGCAAAACGTGAACGCGGCAATTGAACTCACGTTCAAACCAAATAACGAAATGTTCAAACATCTTTGCTGCCTGGTCTTTCGTTTTTGCAGCAAAAACACGTACGTAACTGGAGAAATGATCGATAAATACCACGAGATACCTGTTTCCACGCCTATCTCTTGGCGTGATAGGCCCCTTCAAGTCACTGCATATAACGCCACCAATACGGTCTATTGGCGCGTTTCGACCCGAATCTTTTTGCGGTTGTTTTGTTCTTGTGGTCTTCCCTTCCGCACACGTGAGGCAATTTGCCCTGCGGTGATCTGTAAGTCTAATTCCAGATGCAGGTTCTTTCGCCAATCTTTCAATGGTATCATAGGCTAAATGACCTAGCCTCACGTGAAATTGGTGCAGGGTTCCTTCTTGGTAGTCGTCATCCAAGTTTTGCGACACCACACTCATTACCATGTCTGAAAATACTTGTGCTGTGTCTGGTTCCTTTGCAGTACGTAAATTTGCAGTGAAAACATATCCAGAACCATTGACTTCGAACATAATCTCGTTCTTGCACATGAGATACATGTTTTCTCCGTTGTCTGTCAATACGCATCCCTTCTTTCGGAGACATCCGAGTGAAATCAAATTCTTTGTAAGTTTTGGCGCAAAATACACCTCCGTGAGCGTTATGGTAGAAAAATCACTCTTTAGTGTCACACTTCCGACTTTTGTAACTTCCAATGTTCCTCCATCCGGAAGCGTCATATTTTCTCCTTCGACGCAGTTCCGTACGTTGTCCAATGCCTCTGCATTCGACACTAAATGTCTACTAGCGCCGCTGTCGACAATCCAGATTTCTTCGTTTGACATAATGTCGCATCTTGTTGCTTCATGGTTCGTATCATCGTTTAAAATGGTCGACAATACGAAACGTTTTTCATTGTTTCCATCATTTTGGCGTCTTCCATTTCGTTCGAAACGTTTATTTTGCGGTCTTTTTCCACTCTGTCGACAGTGTCTTTGTATATGACCTTCCATACCGCAGTTGAAACACGTTCGCTTTCCTTTTTGTTCTTCGACAGAGTTCACCGTATTTTTGCCGAATACTTTATTCTTGTGGGCGTCTTCATCGAGTTCTTGTGCCCAGGCGACAAGTTCTTGAGCGTGCATCATAAAATCTTGCCGTTTCGGATCATAGCGTATCATCAACGCTAATCTCAGTTGTGGGGCTGCATGCTTCACAATATTTTCGACTATTAGTTGCTCATTCGAGCCCCTCTCTTTAGCCAAAAATACCAGATATAAAAAATGTTGCGTCCACGTCCTGTGCGGGTCTTTTTTAGCCGCAAACATCAGTGCTGCCTGGTGGCGTGTAATGTTGACCTTGAAAGCGTTTAACATCTGGTCCAGAACGAAATAAAGCTGTGGTGACATTTGCCACCATGTTGCTATATTCGCCTGGAAATAATTTGCCGCCACACCCTCCAGATGTTCGCCTAGCTTGTTTACTTTTAGTCGTTCAGTCCATGTAAATCCAGACGACAACTCGGCAATCTCCACAGCTTCTATGAAGAGATATGCCCACTGTTTGAAACCCGCTCCAAGTCCAGGGTACACTTCCACTCCCGAAAAATTTTGAATCATCAACCTTGGTATTTTCATGCCCCCAGGCGGGCCAAAATTTTGGGGAACGTAACATCCAGGTGGTACATTACCACCTGCAGCTCTTTGCGGCGCTACTCCAGCCGCCTGACCTTGGTGTACATTAGGTGCACCGGCACGTGCTGCACCACCTCTTTCTATTCCATCTTCGGCACTGAGGTCATTGATGGTCATTCGTTGTCCAAACGGCCCATAATTCTTAACCGTTTCCCTGAACACACTTCTTTCTTCTGCCATGGGCGAGTCCTTTTTCGATCCCGGCGATGTACTGGGGGCAGAAGGCGTCGAACGCTCGTCTTCCATTATCTCTACGCGTTCTTCAAGCTTTTTGACGTACTCCAATAGCGCTGCCACATTGGCCACCGGCGCTACTCCTTTGTCTTCCTCCATGTAGAGACAGAGAACGTAAACTCCACGAAAACTGAACGAAAAAACGTGAACTCCACGAAAAAGAAACCGAGAGCGTGAACTTCACGAAAAGAAAGCCGAGAACGTGAATTCCACGAAAAAGAAATCGAGAACGTGAATTCCACGAAAATGAACTTAAAAATTGAAACCACAATACTCCAAAATACGTGAATTCACAGCGTAGTTCTTCAACAATGAAGACTTAGTGAAAATTGACCCTTTCGAATGGGGACTTTTCAAATAATTCTTGGTGTTAACCAAAAATCAGGAAATTCAGACTTGTAGTTTTTGAAATGACCTTAGCCCCGTGAACCTTGGGCTCATAACCTGTAGGAAAAGCTCACTTCTACTTGTACCCGCCAGTAACCGGTAAGTGTATACTGGGGGTGTATGCGTATGCGAGGTATACTGGTCTGTTAGTACCAGTATACCGAGGAGTGCTTAGGTCGAAAGTTGCCTGCGTTCTTTAGCGTAAATTGAAAAGTGTATTATGTAGTGTTAAAAAATCCTAACATAAATTTTTTAACTTGGAATCTGTATATAAAGGAAACCACTGTAATTTCGCCCAATGAATTTCGACTGTGTCTTTTCATCGCAAAGTACACCCAAATTCAACAGTTTTTGCCTCCAACGATTCTCGCTGAAGGCAAACGTGTGGAAAAAAGAGCGTTGAAGGTAAACCGAAGGTATGCTCTGATTGTTTAGTTGTGCCTAATGTTACCTACCTTCAAACCGTGAAAACCACTAATAGCACCACAGAAATCCTTAACTTGTCGCGCCCTCCAGAATAATGACACATAAAGCAGCAAAAACGCTAATCTACATAAAACGATTTATGTGTCTTCAAGCACTTTATATTGGGTGTGTGTTCGATCGCAGAAATCGTTTTGTTTCCTGAGATAAAACGATTTATGTCGAGTTCAAACACGGCCTAAGCTTTATGTCGGTAGAGTCATCCAAATGGAGTTCCTATTCCTCAGTGGAAACATTAGTACTTGATGTCTCGTTTCTGTCAACGTGGACGGTTATTCAAATATTGTTGTTCCCGAGCAGCATTGGTAGAACAAATTCAAAAATTATAAACCCAATTTGTATCACGTAAGATCAACCTTCCCTTATGCATCACTGTTGGCTTGGTTAGCCAGTCTATTTCTCAAGCTCTAGCAAGTACTAGAACCTAACAACTCCTCGTGCGCTTCGACCTTAAACAGGATCAATGACTCCATGGTCCACAAGGTCTGGTTCGGCAGCAAGCCAAGGAGTCAGCTAAGCCACAATTATTACAACAAATGATCCAGTCAGCACCTGTAAATTAAACCTCAAGAAAAATTCATCGATAGCCTCTCGCCAAGTGCAAGAGCATGAGCAACACCGAAACGTGGCACATTTGTTCTACAAAAGAGGTGCAAAATGAAATGGTAAGGTTGATTTTTCCACCACGATACATCTTAAACGTATTTTTATCAAGCTCACATATACATAAAAGTTCGGGATTAGCCACGGGATATGTGCCTGGTATCTCAAACTCAAGGTCGAACTCGTACTGCAGTGCACTGTGAAAAGACCAACATTTGCTTGTCTAGCGAGTTCCCGCCTTGTTACTTTTGATAGTAAACCTGTCATTGTCTGCCTCTTTGCTCATTTTGACATACTGAATTAACGCCAAATATTCTTCTTTTAAAAGTTTATCCAATTTTCGCCATCGTGCGGACCTACGTGCGTCGTAAGCAGTGGAATTTGCTGCACAGTGCGCTACGTCTTTTCGTCGAGTACTGTGTTCATGTTTTGCTCTATGTACTAGTGACTAGTGACCTTGAATCCACCACACCTGCGCTTATATGCGCAACTGTGGCAAATTAAATGCCACTCATTGTCATTCGTTTTGAAAATCTGCACTACCGAGGTTATTTTCATGGATGGAGAGTTTTGAGTCGCGTGGGAACGATGGATCACCAAGATCAGGATGAAAAGTATGAAGGATGGTGACGAAAAACGTAACAGTCTTGACGAGGAGGATATGTGACATACACAAAACAAAAGACAGCGGTTTCGCCACGATGGCTGAAATCGACCAAGCTCTAGTTGAGTCCAATGGTACCACTATGACAACGCTGGAGGCGTATCATATGGAAGAACTTAAAAACCAACAACCAATCTCTATTACTCTAAAGTATATCTTATTGACGATGGGTACATGACACCAAATTGCTTTAATTATAAGCGCGTCGCCTATAAGATATTTTTGCTTATTTTTGAAAATCGGGTCTGAATTTTGGAACCCATTGTACTAACGTAAATGTTGGAAATTGCCATGATTTCTTGATCGCTGCCATAATTGTTACCGCTATGATACATCTACAAAGGCATACAGTATTACTACCATGCCAAAAATCAGCTGCTCAACAGGAAAGGTAGAGACGACTCACATAATAATTATGTGAAGCACCACCAATGGCAAATCATCGAGCCACTGCATACACTACGTCTGTAGGAGTGCGCTGGTCATTGGGGAATGGATGTATTTTATCGTTCTTCTGCCAAGTTTGATACCATCCCTAGTCTTCGGAAAGCTAAAATGCGTTGATGTAGCGACAATCACTGGTCCAATTTTCGACAATCCTTCTAGTGTGTACCACATGAGAATCTCGTATGCCTTGAAAATACTTCAAATATAGGAGCGTCGCCTTAAAGATATCGACGTCCATAAGATATACTTTCGAGTATTAGTAAAAAGAGAGTTGGCTCTGGCATTGAAGTTACGCCAGCTGCGATATCGCTCGGATTCTAAAATGGAACATAAATTGGGTTGCTAATATATGTATGTGATCGAGCGAGAGAATACCTTCCTAATGGAATAACAGACAGTCAAGGGGTTGGTTTTGTAAAGGAGTTGAAGGAGTCCCAGAAGCTACATGCCCGTCAGAAGGAAACATTACGAGAGTACGCTACTAGGATAGCAATACAGTTGTAAGTTCGATGGTAGCTAAATGCGCTGCTGTGGCTTGTGTATACAGGATGGAAAGTGTCGGGATTGAGCTTGAATACGCTATAGTGGAGTTAAAAGATTAGAACCAAAGCTTAAGCGCAAGCTGGTGGTTGTAGAGGAAGATGCTGCTGACAAAGCCGAAGAAGTAAAAAAGTAGTCGTTCGTCCAGTCGTATGCTCTCACAATCTTGTTATTTTTTTGGGTAGTTGAAGCTAACTTAGGCCGTGGAATCTGCTTGGAAAACTGCTCCGTGGACAGAATCAAACTGCTGTAAATTGTGGGTTGGCCGTCGTGACATCAATTTTTATTAACATACCTCATTCATCCTTTGGACGCCGAAGTTGGAACAGATCAAAGCAAACTCCAGAAAATAATTTGTGTCATTGTGGAGTTTCGAGAAAAGAACTGTCTTTAAAGAAAGAAGTAGCGCGTCTGCTTCCTGCTATTGCATTCTCAAAACTAAGCTCCGCTTTCTCCTCCTTTGACGCAAAAGCAAGAAAATACCCTGTTTTGAGATTTGATAATATTTTGACCATCTTTTCCTTTTTATCATTTCAATGATGCGAAAATATGCATTATTTTGTATGAGGGTTCTATATTTTGGTGTTGCCTTTAGAGTAAATCGCAAAACAAGCACTAGTCAGAGCATCAATTTTGGAAACCAGCATCTGTCGCAAAACAAGCACCTCATAGTTTCAAAGAAAAGCCCACTCTGAGCCCGAATGTCCATGTACCATAAAGAAGGTATAACGTACCTTAATGAATCTATCAGTACGTGGAGGATAGCTTCGCACTCCACAAGAAATTATCCGAAAGCGTAGCCTTCCAATTTTCCAAAGCTCCGGTCCATAAATACAACAACAATAAACTGGTATTGAAGACTAGATATTACTTTAGGGTTGAATCCAGCGCAAGGGAGCAAGCGCTCAGCTATTTAGGCCCTGGTCCAAAACGCAAAAAGTCATTCTCATTCTCAAAAAAGCTGACGCTCATTGGTGAAAATTTAACCTACCCCTTCAAATCCATTCTCAGATGAGAATGGCTTGCCGAGCGATTCTCAAACGAAAACGGTTTCTCAAGTTGTATTTTGTGTCCGTCACACATATTTGCGCAATCAAGATGGACAACAATGCCGCCGCAGTTCTCTCCGTGACGGCTGTTCTCACAGCCATCACGATGTATATTACGGTCGGCGATTGGCGCGAGTTTCGTGCCCGGGTGTGATTTCAGTGAGGTAAAGAAACTGCGGCAATCACCAGAAGGTAAGAATATCTCTATTTGTGTTAGTTATCAATCAACTCTAACACATGTGTTGCTGTCAGAATTAATGAAGGAGCCGCTGATGAAATTTTACGTCCGGGGACTACCATCAAGCAGTATCACAGTAAAGAACATTGCGCAGGCGATGGATGAAAAAAAATACTTACGTTCTCTGTTTGGGTATGTCTTGCCGAGCGATATGCCGCTCGAGTACGCACGTATCATTGACACTGGCGTTGAGATTAATAACCTAATGTTGTGGGTTTGTTCCCTTAGCTCAATGAAGATCATGTTTTTACCTGCGAAAGGTTCGGCTCAAATCTCTTACACTAATGAAGCAATGGCTACAGCCGCTGTGGACACGCTGCATGGTATACGCTTAGAAGGAAACGTGCTGGTTGTGGTACGAGAGAAGGAAGCTCAGTATTGACGTTCTTTTGGAAGCTAATCTCGTTTTTTTGCTCGTGGATTACAGAGTTTCCACAATACACCCGTTGCAGATGAAAGATGGACCCTTCGAGACCTTGAAAGGGAGCGAATGCCAGAAGCTCAACTTGCGTCTGGGAAAGCCATGAAAAAGTATCAGCGAGGGGGACCCTCAGATACACTCTACGTGAAGAATCTTTCCAAATCAGTCAACTCAAACGACCTTTTCGCGGTTTTTGGAGCTGTCCTGCCACCTGAATTTGGACTTGAGTACAACTTCAACAGCTCTATAATATCATTCAGTTTACTTAGTATTGCTGATGTAGACACTTTTTGTTGTGTTTACGCTGGATTATAGGGATCTGGAAATTCGTCATTTTACCGTCGGTCGAATGAAGTGTCAGGCTTTTGTAAAGTACTCGACAGCTCAACTTGCAACAAATGCCTTGCTTCAGGTACATGGCGTTGTATTGAAAGCTAAACCGCTTGTTATAGTACGTGGACTATTACTTCCTTCCCTATTGTTTCGTAAATAATTCTTATATCGTTTTATAAATACTTCAGTGCTTTCCAACGCCACAATCGGATTAGGTTCAACATCCACAGAGACGACGTCTCTAGTTTCCGACTTGTTGCTTTAAGTTTACATAATAATGCCCACACGGATTCCATCAAGGAAAATCGCGGAGTTTTGCTTCGCTGATGCTGTTGATCAGCCACAGGTAATTCACAATGTCCACCGGTGATACTGCTTTCACTTGAGGCTGTGCTCTAAGTTGTCTTGTCTGCTGACGAAGAGCAATTGGATTAGTCTTGTCCGACACAATGACGAGTTTCCGAGCGTGGTTTTCACGCTTTTGCATCCCGCCGGGAATTTCCTCCATCTCGGCAATTTGCTTACCGCCACCGATGCATATCAAGGTGTTTATAGGTGGCATAGGTGGAAGGAAACGGCCAATGACGTAAAAGCAGAACTCGGCGAACAACATCGTGCCAATGGTCTAGACATCAACATGAAATCCAGACATTGACAAAATGCATAGCAAATTAAGCGTCAAACTTAAGAACTACCTGTAAACGAAGTAGAACATACCTCAGGGGAAGACAGTTGAAGAAGCCTTTCTCGTGTTAGCCGCGAACGCTTGACGGCGTCAACAAATCTCTCTCCCTTCCAATGACCATCGGCCTCATAATCTACTTCACTGACGCAGGTACCACGCTCTGCACAAGCTGAAAAGTAACGCAAGCAGGGAGAAAATATAGCAGAGCAAGTGGTCAGTAACTTAAGAAAACAACAGCTTTTGGCCTTCTTAGCAAGTACCAAACCTTGAAGCCATTCGTCGCTCACAATCCATCGACCACCAACAAGAGCCTTGAGATATTTTAGTGACCGGATCTTCACCTATCGCCCAGACTTTGAATCGTTTATACTTTTTATCGTGATGTCTTCGTGGCGAGGATGCAAAATCCAATTCTTCCAAAAGTTCGTCATCGTCAGCGTTATCTTCACGCATTTGCGTGGGACCGAACAATTTTCAAAATGATAATCAGCACGAGCCGCATGACTGTCGCATAGAATGAAAATGGTTTCGTGGTCCAAAAGTGCCCTTTATTTGGAGTGGAACATATCAGATTTGAGAATGAAAATAGAAAGTTTTGGACCATGGCCTTAGTAGTAAAATAGTGCAAGTTAAAACATGACCCAAAATAACCTGGCTGGATAGTTATGTGCCTTACCTGAAATAGCGCGGCCAGCTCAACCTGGATAGCTTTTGTGTACCGAACACCAAATAGCCTGACCGATCTGGATAGCCATCCTCCTCGACCTGAACAAGACCTGGCCGCCGACTCTGATTCCCCTTTCGCGACCACGCATCCACCTTCGGCGTCCCATCCAGATTCTACAGGGGTATAGCCTTCCCCAGGGCCCTTCATACGTACATATTTTAGCCGATCCGCCCCTTGGCCCACTATAACCACCATCGACGGCCATCCAGTTCCACCTGGTCCGGCCGGTCAACTCCTGGCTGACCTGGTTCCGAGTCTCCGGATCACCGTCATCTAGCCTGATTCCATGCCTTGCACTGATCTGTCGTGAGTGCCCCTGAACACCTTCGGCAGCTGTCCTCCAGCGCCCGCACTCTTGACCAGCAATTTCAGCTAATCAAAAGGCATCCTCGGCCAGGTGTATTTCACACCCGGCCGTTGATTCATTCCGAAGTCGCTTCACCACACATCCATCTTGATTCGTGAATTCTCCAACTTTTCCATTCGCCCAGCTAGTCCTCGGACTAACTTTAAGATTTGTGCTCCTTCAGCACCCAAACCTTTTTCTTCTCACAGCTATCACTGTTGACGCCATTGTGGCCTTTTGGGGTTCAAAAGTACCTTTATCCATGTTGCAGTGGGAACTTATGCTTTAGCCTAGTCGTAGTCGATAATTCACCAAAGTAAGTCGAATAAACTTGCAGTCGATCGTCGAATATTATACCTTACTATATCAAGGTATAACAAGCGACGTAGCTACCAAGTTAGACGTAGTCGTGAAAGTCGGATACAGGGACATAGTTAATAAAATGTGTATGAAGAAGGGATTAAGCTGCAACCTTATCAATATGCATTCGAAGCACTAGATAACGTATGAGTAGTTTTGAAACCTACACAATACTTGTTGTTGTAAATTACAGTCTATTTAGTCTTAATCATTATTAGCTGCTACGAGTTTTCGAAGAACTTTCTGCAAGCTTCTATCAAATCTAGCGGAGTAGTCCGCTACGGGAAAACTGTCCATTTCGCGCTGATCATCTTGGCGCTCACGTTATTTCCTTGGAAACATTCAATACATATTTTAAGATGGATCCATTTTACTCGGGTGTCCTTTTGTCTTGACTCATACTCTTCAATGGCCTGAAGCTGTTCCATCGCCATCTTCCATATCTTTCCTGTCTGATCCCGACATGATCTCTGAATAAGTTGATAAACCCGTTCATTTTTCATCTGCCACAACGCCGTCATCCCCACTGACCAAACTCCCCACCATATTCGCTGGAAACTGTCCGCACACTCTTCAGTCTGATCCCCGCATCTCTGCTTTAACTTCTTCATTAAATGATTTGAAATAGGTGGTGAATATCTTGTCATACAGTGCCGTTGAAATTCTCTAACTTCTCGTAACAGAGCCCGCATCCCAAACCAATGACTTAATAATCGTACCCATAAATCTTGAGCTCTTCGACACCCCCACATTATATGTGAAACTCATTTCCCCGAAGATGTGCACTCAGAATTGATGACACATCTTCGCGCCGATATGCATCCATCCATAGAAAATATTTAGTTGCATTGTCACTTCTTGGTATATAGTCCACGTTTCGTAGTCGGTTAGTGTATGTTGATGATTCCATAATTCTTTAGGCGATTGTTCCAGCCAAAAAACATAACTTGGTCTCGTGCGCACTTGGTCGTTCACTTTTCCACGATTTTGATTGTAAAGGCCGCGCCACACATCTTTGGTATAACTTCCGAAAAGAACGTCTTAATCAGTAACTTACTGAGTGCATTTTGGGATTCCCCTCGACTGTTCACGGAATTCCATGCTATTCAGGGTGGACAGCAAGCACCAATCTCAGATCGTACTCTTACTCCTTTGTGTTGGCTTGTGATATCGTACCAGGCTGAGTGTGGTGTCTGTTCCAATAGAGTCCGTCCTG
>MIQA02007344.1:0-13976 GCA_001887855.2 Sclerospora graminicola | reverse complement strand
TAACAGGGCTACTGTTACGCGGCTTACACTGTGAGATTGCAGTGAGGAAGCGTGCAATTTGTGCAGGCCAAATGTAAATTTGGTCCTCCTTAGTTTACCGTAGATAAACTTAGTAAAGACTAATTAATTTATTAATTAGTCTAGCACTTAAATATATATTAATATATACATCTAAGGCTACTTGAGTGCCAGAAGGTAAGTTTAAGAGTGAATATATTTATGAATGGTTAAGAGCTAACTTGTATAATTAGACCTAGACTAATCATAGTAACATGTAGTATAAAACTGGTCTGAATGATATTTGTATCATTAGGTTACTTGTTAGATTCGATAATGATATCAGAACCTATTCTCAAAGTGGATTATAACAACTTAATAATCCAATATTCGCATTTCAGACATTAAGTCTGAAATTGAACTGTGATATTTCTACTTAAATATCACTTATGTAATGACACCCCATTACACAATGGGTCTCTCGGCTTCCCCTTATTCGACGCTACATCAGCAGCGTTGGCATTCGATGTTGGCACCTCCGCATGTGATGAAGAGGTGGATGCTTTATCAGTAGTTTCAGCAGCGCCCTAAGAGCGTCGCCGCGTGTCTCGACCATTGAAAACTTCTGGTCGTTGATGGTTGTAAACAAAATATTGTTTTGACCAACAAGTGCCACCATTCGATTGGCCAATATTACATTATATTTTGACCAACCACCTTAAGTGGGGGGGGGGTGATGTAATGGGGTACCATTACATAAGTGATATTTAAGTTGAAATATCACAGTTAAACTTCAGACTTACTGTCTGAAATGTGAATATTGGATTATAAACTATTATAACCCACCCTGGGAAACAGATTGTGATAAAATATCGAATTTAAGAAGAGATCTAATAATAAGAGTAGTATTAAAACAGTTTTATACTACATGTTTATATGATTAGTTTAGATCTAATTATAGTAGTTAGCTCTAAACCACTCATAACAATATTCACTCGTAAACTTACCGCCTTGCAGCCACGTGTCTTGCTTACATATATAACTAACGGACTATTTAATCAATTATATAGTCCAAACCTAAGTTTAATCTTAATTAAACTATTGAGGAACAAATTACAATTGCTTCTAACCAATTGCACGCTTCCTCACTTGCAATTAAAATAGTGTAAGCCTGTAACAGCTAGCCTGTTACAATTGGGGCTGGAATACTACTACCAGTGGCTAGGCAGAGCATACTTCTGACGAACATACACATTGAAGACCTACGGGTATACGTGGGCCATTTAATCTGGGAGACCAAGACGAAAATTCAACCATACCCAACGGTTTGTCACTGTAGAAGAACTGGCAGCCATGAACCCCTTAACGGACATTATACAAAGAATTATCGATCGGAATCCGATGACTGAAGAAAGGGATGCCGCAGAAGTAGCCAAGGCAGTCGAAGGCAGGACATATAGACATTGTGCGAGAAACCTTGATGCAAAGCAATGCAAGGTGGTCAACGAAGGGGTGACAAAGAAAGGCGTTATCCTGTCACGAAAACCCTATGGGTGTGGAAAAACATCCAAGATTGCATCGTTGGTGGCAGCGTTTCGGGAGACATACCCAAATAAAATAATTGGTATAGTCTCCGAGACAAATGGCGCTACTGACAAAAATTTACGGAAGTTATTGGCATTGAATATTGTAGAAGTGAACGCCATATTACGATTGGGAATACCAAAAGGCGAAATTTTGGAGGCCGATGATTGCAAGAAACGTTTCATCAGCGAGATCCAACGAATGAAGAAATAACGTTTGCGGACTACCGGATGGAATTGTCATTGCAAGGCAGTTAAGAAGAAGGTTCTGTATAATGTGTGCGCTAAAGCCCGAATTATCTTGGTCGCGGGAGTTTAGTTCTTTACTATTCCTTCTTGCTATCAATGGTGAAGGGCGCAGACTTGTGAACTGGCGTTACTGCAAGCTTTATGTCCCACAACTGAAGTGATGGTAGCCATTCAACATCCTTTCGGAGTTGAGTAGTTGTTCCTTTATTTCATCAGGATAGGGATTAGTAGCACTCGTAGGTGTGTTACGGCGTCGCTTCTGTCGTGGACCGTCTCGTCCATCTGACAAACGCATAGATTGAGCCTGGAACACATATTCCATTGCAGGAGTAGTTTGCTGGTCAGGCTCAAGAGGTGGTAATCCTAGCTTAGACAAGAAACTATCTAAAGGCGGCGCAAATGATGTGTCAGGCAGTGATGGAGTTTCGAGAAGCCCCGTGGGTACAGACACGTTTGGTGGCACCGGCTTAGGTTCTGTTTGGGTTGCAGCCTCCAGAAAAGCTAGTTTCGGAAAAATATGCTCTCTAAAGACAACATTGCGACTGTACACGATCGTGTTGTCATGGAGGTCTAGAGTTTAAAACCCTTTTTATGGCATGGCCGATGTACATGCAGCGGAAAGCACGGGGTTCGAGTTTGTCAGTATCCTGAATATGAACCCATGCTTCGCAACCAAAAAATTTGAACAGGTCGGTATTGGGTCTGCAGTTCGTCCAGAGTTCTGTAGAGGATAGTCCCATGGTGGTTGTGCTCGGGGTGCCGTTTATGCCATCATTAGCATGACGATATGCCTCACCACACAGTTCATTGCTGAGCTCCCAATCAATCAGGAAAGCTCGAAGATGCTCTTGCAGAGTGCGGTTCCGTCGTTCATCAACCCCGTTTTTGGCAGGTGTGTACAAGCCATGGTGAAACGCATCTTGGTTCCATACATGTCATTGATGGTACGACCAAGTTTCTCATACTATTTTGCATTATCTGCTTGTAAGGCCTGAACTTCAGGATCATACTTATTGTCTCGATATTCAAGAGCACTAATATCGTCACGAAAGAGCGCAACGGCCTCCCTACGTAACTGCTCATAACATTCATAGAGTTGAGAACGCTTCAAAATGACATATATGTACCCAAAGCGGGAGTAGTCATTAATACAGGTAAGAAAATAATGGCATCGTGTGAGTGGTTTTACTGAAAACGGACGACATATATCTAAATGGACACGTTTTAAATGAATAAGTAGAACGTTCAACAGGGTGTTTGTTAAAAGATGTCTTATGGGACTTAGCATATGCACAAGCTGATCAAAACAACTCTCCCCGGAAATCGGAGTCCGTCAGGCGTATACCTAGGATCTCACCACGCTTAAACATCACTTGTAACAAGCGGAAATTATTATGACTCATGCTAATGTGAGCAAGAAAAACATTAGAATTCTCACCTGAGCTGCCATAGCAGCAACAACACGTTGGGAGGAAGGCGTCGCAGTAAACTGGTAGAGTCCTGTTGCAGGGTCCAGTTTCGCAATCACCTTAAAACGGTGCGCATGAAAAATGTTGCACCGCGTTCTCTCAAACGAAAGTTTAAAATCATCCTTCACAGCGTTTGCCACAGAGAGAAGATTGAACCGAAGTTCAGGCGCAAAAAGCACATAGTCAATTTTGACTAAACGCATGGTGCCCTTGGATTCGGCAACCGAAATAGAGATGGTACCAACACCTCGGATGGGGATTTTGTATTCACCGCCGACAGCAATATCACAACTGGCGTCTTTCATGTTAGTAAACCACGCCGGTTAGTATACAACATGGCGGGTACAACCAGAATCAACAGTGCAAGTCCGCTCAAGGCTGAATGAGACAGACGAGAGACTCATGACCGGTTCGATCGTCGTAGTCATGGCAATCATGGCGTGATCAGCATCATTCGCCTGCTGGTACGTCTCTCGAGCACGTTTGTCTTTGAGAAGAGCGTCCAGATCGATCTTGTTACCGTCCTTGTCGAATACATCAGCAATGTGCTGGTTCGACAAAGTGGTAGGACGGTTTCGCGTCTGACCACGGCCAGTAGCTCCTCGACCGCCATACGGATGGTTTCGGACTGGACCACTTGGCGCGTCTATTCCACTCGACTGGACGTCAGGGACAGTGCGTAGAATAACGTTAGCTGGGAGGATGGTGCCTTCCTTCACACAGCCGTTAACGTGATCACGCTGCAGTTGATGGCAGCACTTTATGTCGTGGTAGTTGCGACCGCAGTATGTGCAGTGATGCGGCGTGCTTGAAACTGGTTAAACTTCTGCCTTGAGGGCCTTCTCAGCCCTCGTTTCAACCGACTTAGGCGATCCCTTGTGTTGCGTGTACCAGATCTTGGGTTCAGCTTCTCGAGCCTTGTCTTCCGCATGGTTACGCAGTTCAATGTATAGGATGAACATGCGCGAGTCTTTCCAGATCTGGAGCTGGTTGGACCAGCTTTCAGGCGGCGCGTTAAAGAGGAGGAGAGACTTCTGGCGATCCGAAAACACGCTCTCAATGGCATCCGTCGTGTCCTTTAGCGCCTTCTTGAACTCTACGAGAACATCGTGTAGTTTTCTCCTTCCACGTACTTCATCTCGCGTAGCTTTGGCTCAACGAGGTACGGATCACCATGGGCGCTGACACCTTCATACATCTTGCATAGCCGTTGGAAAAGCTCGAATATGGTGATTCGATCTGACAGACCAAGAGAGCGTGCGTGTCGTCGATCGCCTTCATCAAAAATGCACGTTATCAGGCGACGTCCGCGGCGAATCTCCTTCGACGAGAGCTTGATCTTTCTCTTCTTGGAGACCTTTAATAGCGCAGCTGGCATCGGAATTTCTTCCGGCATTGACGCCGTGTCTTCACCCGTAATATTCATGTGGTCATCGTCTTGATCTTCGGTCTTCATGTCCAAGCCATCGTTCTGGATGTTGTTTTCTTCAAGCTTGGACTGCGTAGGCACCTCAACGAGGTTACACGGCCGGGTTGAGATCCTCACCGTCAAAGTCGACGTCTGCCCCTCGCTTTCAGACTCTCCGTGGTAGTCCGGCGTCTTGATAAAGCCACGAAGGCCCTTGCCGTCGAGAGAGGCTTCAACCTGAGTCTTCCAGACTGGGTAATTCTTGCGCCGACGAGTAGGGGAAAGTCGTGGGTCGAAGAGGTTTTCGTTGAGCCCATAACCTTTTGATGTAGAAGAGGACTGACTTGAGAAGAAAGAGGTAAAAGTAAAAGTGAATTATCAAACAGAGTGAGTTAAATGTAGATACTTCCTATATTAGTGAACCCGAAGAGGCCACATCATGTAAAGGAATATTTGATGAGTAAAGAAAGTTAAAACATTTGTTATGATAGGGTTTTTGAGTGATATACTTATTTATCATCAACAGTAACAAAACCCTAAGCCCGCTACGGCTTGCAGGCAAAGCCTCCGCTAGCACTATGGGCAATGTTTGGTCATGGGTTACATCCGCGAGCTTCTCACACGGCATGTAAACCGCAGGCATTTTGCGTGTAAAGTTTAGGTTGTGTGTGTTTGTCTCGTCTCTTGTGCGTTTCTAACTCTTTTCAGTGTGTTTTTCACTGATCTGTAGTAAAAGGTAGTCTAATTAGTGTTAACTATTAGCTACTATGAAGTTCTAGTATGTAACTTAGGCTCAGATAACATGGCGGAGCTAGTGGGTAATACCTGACTCGCTCGATCTCGTCTTGGATTCTGGATGTCTTGAGCCGGTGCTGGGGTTAGGTCGAATAAGCACTTTACACTGATCTTCAGTCGGATCCCGTTTTCACGTGTTTCGGGTACTCTGGATTCATAGTCTGCAACTGCTTCCACTTGCGCTTGACACTGTCTCCATAAGAATTCCAAGTGGTCTATCGCGTTCTTCACTTGTCCTTGGAACACCGCTTGGTTGCGTAGTTGCCACATCCAAGCGGTCGCAATACCACATATACCGTTCCATAGTCGATCAAACACATCATGATAAATATCGCTATACCATCCATGCTTGGTTATTATTGCCTTTTTAACTGGATCTCCAATTGGCGGCGCCTGTCTTGAAACTATTGCGCCCTGACAATGTTGAAGCGATGCGAATGAAATTTCCCCCCCACTCCAGTGACATAACAATCGTCTCCAAAATTCCTCTGCTCTCCTACATTCCCATATAATGTGATATACCCCGGTCTTTCGACTTCTGCATCTCCTATCCATCGCACACCCGTAGTCCCCGACCTCTCGTTCATAAAATGTGTTGAGCTGCATAGTTGTTACTCGAAATTGAACCCATACTTGATAATTAGTCAGGATATTTGTGTGTTCCCACACCTGAGTTGGCTCAATGTCTCGCATTTGTTTCCACCAGCTGTTCTGTGCACACTTCGCCTGCCACTTCTGTAAAAGGGGTTTTAGCGGTGGAGCTACCCCGTTAAAATACAGTCGCCGAAATGACTTCCTGAACTTCGCCCATTTACGCCTCACCGGTGTAGATTCATCAGACGGCCAACCAATAAGATGTAACTCCGGGTGCGGGTGAAAAACAATTAGACGCTCCTTCAAGTCTTGATCGGTTTCAGTATCGCTCAGGGTACTACTGATAATCTTCCAAAGTATTCTATCGTAGTGCTGTTTCACCATGATTTGCTCCTTCTGATGTTCGCCGTGACCTGTGATATATCCGTTTGATGTTAGTTCCCATCTGGGTCCTTTTAAAATATCTGGTCCACGACAGAGCTTTATAGGCGGCGCTTCTCCAACAAAATGGCCCACAGGAATTCTGGGCGACGCTATAATTACCGCACACAGCCATCGTCCACTTTGGCCCGAGTATGAGACTGCCCTTCTACGCCTATTACCTGACACATAAACGTAGTTGCTATTAGTCTCTGAATATGTAAATCTCGAATCATTAGTTGCGGGATCCGATCATATTTTTTCACCGTCAATTCCATAGCACGTCCATCCCGTATCCATGGGTTCATCGCCCAGCTGTATCTTCCCCAAAAGGTGGTCATATGCTTCGGCAACACTGTATGATAAGGGTGAGCTTCAATATCCAGCGGGATGATGAAATGCTCGTCATGCTTAAGACGAATACCTTTGTTGCTCAGTGATTCTTCCATCTTTGCAACGACTCGAGGTAACACTGAGAGTGTATAGCTTTTGATGCACATCTGTTCTGCAAAACGGGGCCCCATCCATTCCATCACCTCCCGGCGCAGACTACGCTCTGCTCCCGAATCCACTGCTCCACTTGCATTTCATTCTTTGTAGCCTTTAACTGGTGTTAAGACTTGCCCTGTTTGCTGTGATGATCCTATCCCTGCTAGGTTCAACCAGGCTAACTGGTAATGATCCTTCGCTGCGAGTAACCATTGACACGCTAGCTTCAATCTCTGGATCTTGAGTGCCACAGGAATCGATATTAGGCCTACTCCCCCTGCTGCGTGGGGCGTGAATAATAATGCTGGAGACATTTTATGCCGTCCCCTCTCGCTTGAGGTTTTCTTGTACACAAAAAGGCCTTCTGGATGTTAACCACTTCCTGTAGTATCTCCGTCGGTGGATCAAACATCCGTGCGGTGAACAGAATTGACGGGATAGCGATCACGTTAAACAGTTGTACTCGGTCCATAAACGATGTTCCACATTGGGTTGCAGTCGCTAACCGCCGTTGGACACAGCGTATTCTCAAGGTCCAATTCACTGATTTTAAGTCTCCCCACCCAAATTGATACCCGAGATACCGAATGGTATCTCCTCCCGGTAATACCGGTAAACCGTACCACTTTTTTGGCACATACTGGGAATTTAAAAATACAAAGTTACTTTTGGTCTGTTGAATTTTTAAACCCGAAAGATCTCCAAAGCGGTTGACCACTTTTAACACTGCCTGTACCTGATCTGCGTGCTGGAGAAATACTGTGGAATCATCCACAAAAGCTGAGAAACGATGGTATACGTTAGAGTCATTCTTCAATGACTGGATGCCGACCAACGTGGGATTCTCGTTCAGAGCTATCGCTAATGGCTCTACAGCCAGGATAAACAGGAGAGGGGCTAAAGGACAGCCCTGCCTGATGCCCGACTTGACTGAGATTGTGTTCGCCAGTTGATTATTCACAAGGAATTCCGCTGTTGTTCCCGCATGCAAGCGATCCATCAAGTCCACGAATTCATCAGATAAACCAAACATCGAAAGCACTGTGAAAAGGTAGCGTCTATCCACGGTGTCGTATGCCTTACTAAAATCAAGAAATAACACTCCGGCACTCTGTGCTGCTGATACTCGCTGCTTTTCTCTGTATGATTCAAAAGAAGCCTTCATTAATATTACTGCCTTGTCCATTCGTCGCCCTAATACAAAACCTTGTTGAGTATCACCGACCAAATTTCCCAAAAACAACTGTAACCGGCGGGCCAAAATCTTTGCAAAACAGTTTATATCCTGTTGTCAGTAATGAAATCGGACGGTAGTCTAATGCATTTCTTGAATCTCCTTTTTTTCGTAATGGTATGACCACTGCTTTCAAAAGGGAAAATGGAGGCTTACCTCCTAATAGGATATCATTAAACATCTGAGTAAGTGGCTCCACTAAAATTGATGAAAAGTCCTTATAAAAGTCGTTTCCAATTCCATCTTGTCCAGCTGCCTTCCTACGGTCAATGCTCTTTATCGCCCATTCTACATCTTCTGAGGTGATCTCCAATAGTAGCTCTTTATTCTGAGAATCAGTCACTTTCCGAGTGGCTGGTATTTCCACAAAACGTCTAACTTCTATGAAACGATCCCGACCAGCAACCTCTCTGTAACTGAGTCCAAGGATACCCGACCATGTTGCTGCAAAACGATCCGGAATCGGCAAATCCGCTGCAAAAGGTGGCCCCGTAGTTGTGTTAATTTGAGTCACCGTCTGGTCTCTCTCCCATACGGAGGCTCCCTTAAATAACCATCGGACATCTGCGGCCGACCTGTGCAAACGAGCACCGCTGCGTATCGACCTTTCTTGGTGCAAGGATTCCGCTATGGCGAAGACTATATGTTTTCGTGTTGACGCGGTCACACTAATCGTACGTTGCATGTGGTGCACCCTCCTCCTGCGCTTACAAGCAACCGTTCGACGCACTTTGAAAACCACTGCCCGACAAAAGTCCATCATACCGTTCTAATTTCTAATTGCCTTAGAATCATTGTTTTAACACCATCTGTCTGTGAACCGGGGAATGGATAAGAAAATTTACGGGCGGCTGGGAGATTTCTTGAGACACTTGGATCCTTCAGTAATAATTCAACTTGGTTATGATCTGAGAAAACTGGTGGGGGTTCAACATCTACCCATACCACCCAGTTAATCCACTTTCCGGACACATAAAATCTGTCAAAACGACTGGCTTGTTGACCCCTCCAAAAGGTAAAATGATCTTGAGGTTCCAACTTTGAATCTGCCAGCAGAGAGATCATTAATTGCCGAGCATCCTCCATCTGCCATTCTGTCACCACGCTTTGGAGAGCATTGCTTTCCGGTTGAACTGACCGTGTGCCGCCAAGTCGATCTAGGGCTGGGGTATCCACACAGTTAAAATCCCCGCCTAGCAAACAATGTCGTGGTCGCCGTAAGAATAGTTGCTGAAGTGAGTTATAAAACTTTTCGCGTCCTTTGATGTCACTCGAAGGTCCGTACACATTCAATATTATGCTCTCCTTCCACTTCAACACCATTAATCTATGGGACCAGTATTCTTTCTTCCAAGGTGTAATATGGGTGGCTATAGTCGGAGCAAGCAGGATAGCCACGCCATCCTGCTTTTTCGGATATACGCTCCAATAAGATAGTGACCTATATTGATCTATCTTCCCCCATAATAATGTCCAATGCTTTGCCATCTCCTCACTTTCAGCGAATGACCCAATATGCGTTTCTTGAAGTAAAATCATCGCAGCATGGTTGTTCGGATATCCACGTTTCCAAGCCGACATCCAGGCTGACACATCTTTCTGTACAAATCCACGAACATTTTGACTTATAATTGTGTAGGTGTTGTGCTGCTTATATCCATTCCTATCTTGTGAATCGGCCGCATATTCCATATCCTTTTGCATACAATATTTCGCATATGCTTCAAGTTTATCCATTGTAAAATACGTATGGTTTTTGACAACAGCCATATCGGTGCCCTTAGTATTGGACCGGACTCTCATGGTCCTGATGTGGATTGTCCTGATCGTTCGTCAATTGTAGAAGAGTCGTGGCGTGACAGAATTCAAATAGCCCTCGCCATGCTTCCGGGGCCCCCTTTTCAATCAATTGAATCATTTCTGCATAATCTTGACGTATTACCACGACCTTTAAATGTCGTTGTAGGAGGCACATGATGGTATCATTTGGATGATAATCGTCCCCAACAAGAGCTGTAATCTGTTCTGGAAAAACGTGTGAACAGATTAACATCCCAGCTAATTGAATAACTTGTCTTGGGGCTAATAATTTCAGAATCACGTTTCCTCCATACTGTAACTTGCGTAGTCTGGTCCATTCCTGTGTACTGTTGATTATAGCAGTCCGCTGCGCTGAACCAATCATTACCATGAATCTGGGTTCCCACTCCGAGAACCACTGTCCTGTAATGTCCGCTAATCCTTCTCGTTTTCCTGCTTCAATGACGTCCAACCAACATTGCTCCCGCCAATGTTTCGTTAACTCCACTAGCACGCTTGGGTGCACACTGTCTAAAATGTAATGGGATCCCGGGACATATTTGATTAAATGTAGCAAACGGTTCGATTCATGATGGGCTGCCTTCACCCAGAGTGGCTTTGTCGAACTGACTAGGGGGAAAGGAATTCCGGTTTGCTCTTCCCAGTGCGGTAATAATTCATGCCAGGCAATTTTGAATTCATCTAGTGACATTCTTTCAACGTGGTTCCAGCACTTCTATCGAAATCATCCATTAGTTCTCGAGCGACAGGTACAATCTCCATTGGCTCCGGTTTGGTTTCCTCCCCCTCACGTCTACATATCCTTTTTGGAGTCTGGTTGCCATCCTGTTCAGACACTTCCGTATCTTGCGAGCTGGGCGACATATCGGACTCCTTGTACTCCGATCCCGAAGGGGAGCCATCCGAGAGAAGCAGACATTCAGATTCAGGTTGGTTTTCCATCCACACTGTTTCATACCATTGATTCAGGATTGGTGCAGAAATTTGATACTTTTGCAAAAAAACTTTTGGACATTGGGGTCCGACATGTTGACCCGCTTCATCTCTTCCTGTTCTGGTAATGACAATTTGCTTACCGTGTCTGCCAAGAAATGCAGCAACTCGCACATACGCGGATCTTTCGTCATAATTATATCCGATATTTCGCATTTCAAGCCGTGATGAATAGTGGTCCCTTCAAGTCGGCCCAGCAAATCATCGAAGTTGCCCTCCCAGTCGTCCGGATCCCAAGGCGACTGATTACCATAATTCGATAACGAATCTTCACTTCCTGTTGCAAGTTCCAAAGAATTACTTTGTCCTGCTGAGCCGTTGGACAGATGATAATCTTCTGGAGCCTTGTCGTCTTCATAATCCTCATCTTCACTGCTTCCACCCATATTGATGTCTTCTGTCGCAAGTTCTCTGTCACCAATTAATATCGCCGAGTAATGTTGTCCACCATAACGTAAAATTATCGGTAATTTTTCCTTCGTTTCTCCTCAGCTTGTAATATGGTCCGCATTTTGTGATACAAATCTAGAATAGTCATGGGGTATTCCCCACTCGTCTGATAACTCTTACCTCGCAGTGTTCTTGTTTCCGGCGTGTAAAATTGCACTCCTGGTACCTTGAAACCAGGTGGATGACTAATGACATAAATGTCACGCTGAAGTACCGTGCTTAATGTCATCAGCGTGTCATTGCTTCCCCACGTGTCAGGTGCTATATTTTCATCCACATGTGAGCTGCTTTCCGCAAATTCTAGCAAATATTCTTGGAATAATCGCTTCGTTTCTTTTGGAGACGTGTTAGTTGTCCCTCGCCTTAATTCCATCAGGGTATCTTTTCTTACTCCCGGTGGGAACTTTATATCAAAATCTAGGAGAGCCCGCACAAGACACCCTTGTTTAAGTTGTATTGTCATGTCCTCAAGTAAACTTGCGTTTTCCCGTAAAGTGTCGGAACACGTCAGACCTTGGCATACTGCATAGATCTGACAGTTTCCAGTCGCCGGTGTTGGAATTGATCGGAAATTTAACCGATGAATTACATCTTGAATCGTCGCCAAATCCGGTGGTCCCACCGCAGTGTCATCTCTGGGCTTGGCTACCCTAATCGCTCCACATTCCGTTTCCACTCGCGCTAGAACATTCGACAGATAGGTCTTCACCTTCCCTTCTAACATTAGCAGAGTGCTTGCCCTTTGGAATATTTCTACCTTTTTCTTGTGTTTAACTTCCTTGATGTTCCGGATCGACTCCGACCGATCTGATTTCTCAATCGGTAATTCATTATCCTTTTGCAATGCTGCATTGCCCTCAAGTTGCGACTTCGCTCTCGTAGTCTCCTTTCCGGGGAACCCCACTCGGTCTTGAGTGTTCTCGACTTTCCTTGTCTGCTCCAAATTCAATTTGAGGCTTGAAGTATATGTTGAGGTTCCTGCCTGCTTTTTCACCTCCACCTCCGTCGGTTGCGAGCGTACCTCCCGTCTTTTCTTCTTCGTTTTCACGGTTACCTAGGCTGATGACTCGAGACCCGACCGACTAGAGGTAGTTGGTGCTTCAGTAACCCTAGTTTCAACTTTCATCGCCGAATGTGGCGCTTTTTCTTCTAGGGCTTTTTTCTTGCTGGTGTTCATCTCTGTCTTTCCCTTCATTTCTTCGTCCTTCACCTCTGCCTTATTCTTTTCATCATCTTGTCGTATCCGAACTGCATCCACTTGGGTCCGCAGCTCTTCCATGCTCCGGAAGGTCGATGCTGAAGGTGTAAACTTCTTGAAGTTTTCTTAATTTACTTGTAAACAGTGAGATTTAAGAAGGTCCTCTAACGACGCTGTGCTTTCCTCATCGGGTGACCTGCTTCCCCGCATCGCAAGCACTGTCTCCGCCCACGCATCGCCGGGTGCCCCACAACCAGCATGGTTTGTCCCCGATACATCCTATTAATACCTCGTAGCGCTGTCGGGCAAGCATCCGACTCAACAATTAGCTCCCATAATGTCGACGTATCAGAAAAAGCCCCCCCTTATCCAAGTCGTCCAATTGAAAGTCCACACCTAAAATCTTTCGTAAATACCCTGATAGTTTTTAGCAAATCCACTGATCTCGTAATGTTCTTCAAAACACACGAATAAAAACCTTTATGCTCATAACGTTCGCCATTGCTGTCCACTTGAGATTCCCAGGCAGATCTAGTCATGGTTGGTTTCTCCTGATGGAGGTTCCTGAGTGTGTGGTCGTACCGATGGAACGGTACCTTCATTCCAGCTAACTTTGCTGCCATATCCCTCGTAAAAAATGAAAATACAAGGCATGATATCCTCCATCGTAACTAATGTTCTTCACTTGGGAAACCATCTTCCACAACATAACACCCCCTGTGCCACGTGTAGCTGCCGCCGAGGCTATACTTTCCTGTATGCATTTCGTGCTCAAAAAGCTTCCTTTATCGGGCTTTCTCCACTGAAGTCCATAACAAGACAACCTTCCACTTGTGCTCGAATCGTGTGGACCAATCTCACTTGCTCATCGATCTTCATAATGCGTTTAACAAATTGCGGCAATTGTTTTGCGATGATAGTTCCTTCAACTAGCCCTTGTAAAATACGCCACTCATCCTCTGTCCCAGCTCGCACCATCATTGGCGCGAATTTTCCATACTCTTTTTCCCATACTCCTCGTAAACGGGAAATTTCATCAGGTTTGAACACAGTAGTCTTGAATAGAAAGGTCTTCTTCGTCAACTGGTCTTCGGACTCCTCAGCTGATCGCCCTGCAACTTTATTTGCCCATCCCTTGAGTTGAGCTGGTAGGAAATCGGCCTTCTTAACTTTTTCTTGCCCGATACTCTTCTATAATATGCCTTCAAATGATTGCGACGAACGTTGTGCTTGAACGGCTGCGCCGACTACTTGTTGACGCCACACTTTCCAATCC
>MIQA02007341.1:0-19411 GCA_001887855.2 Sclerospora graminicola | reverse complement strand
CGGATCGCGACTTGGTCCCGATCCGGCCGGCTTCCCACTCCGGTCGTATCCGACTTCCGCTTCTTCTTCCTTAATTTTTTCTTCTTTTATATCCATAATATGCATTTGTTTGTTAGTATCATGGTCGAAACCATGATCCTTCCTCGGACTATGGTGACTTGATCCATAGTCCGATCCGGCTCCAGTCGTATAGCGGCCGGCACTACAGTGAGTAGTACCGTAATCCGGCACAGTACCGTAATCTGGCACGGTACCGTAATCCGCCCCCGGTGGAGCCTCTAGGGGAGTAACTTCTTTAATGTCAACCTCGAACTCCCCCAATCCGAGGCTACCATCGCATCCTTCCATCTTCAGCAGCATTGGGGGCGATATGCCTTCCCCAATGCACCCGACACAACATCGTCAACAAATTTGACAGGTTTAGGTCTTTTGCCCGCTAGGGACTCGCGGTGATATCCAGGGTCACCAAGAGATCCGGGCACGCGCACCATTGTGGTGTAGTCGCTCTCAGAAAATCTTCCTGAGACGCGAACACCCACGGGGGGCCCAGACGACTGACTGTCGGAGGGGGTACTCCGTCCATCCGAGTCATGATCCGATCCGGCATCCGGCCGGCTGGATCGGTCACTTCCATCCGCTTGATCGTGACGACTCGGGTGTTCCATGTTGAAAGCTCACCTTGTGTACCCGTCAGTACTGGCGGTTGCGCTCTCTTGGTGGACCCTAGGGCGAAAAGTGTAAAGTCCGTCGAATAAGGAGATGAGGGTTAGGACTAGGGGTAGCTCCTGGGCGGAAATCGTCACCGGGGAGCTCGACTGGCAATATACTTGAACTTTGTATACTGCGACGGCTGGACCGAGAATAATCGATCGGCCAGCCAAACCAATGATAATGAAGGGTAAATCCAAACGTGTACGTAAAGGGGAATCCAAATATAACTCCACAGTCTTCCACAGAAGGCCAAAATGTTACCACTTCCCAATACTTTATATACCGTGTTCAAAACACGGGCGACTTGAGGTGAGTATACGAAACGCCGCGACTCCCGGTCAGGGGACTTCCGGTGGGTTACTTTAACCTTCCCCGGGCAAACCAATAGCAGCAAGAGGGGACCTTGTTAGCCCTCCGCTGTGAGCCAATAAAAGCGACTTGTGTCTAAGAAAGCGAAACGTATACTGATTTATCCCTATATCCAATACTCCCTTTTGTGTAACCTACCCCAAATAGCCCGGCTGAACAGTTATGTGTCTTACCCGAAGTAGCCCGGTTAACTCCGATTTTGTGTACCAGCCCGACCGGTACACCGAACCTAGCTGGTACCAGCCCGGCCGGTACATCGAACCCAGCCGGATCGGCCGGATGGGCATCCATCTGGGCTCACTGGCCGCTGGCGTTAGCACTTCCTTGGCAGCTCCACGTCCGATCCGGGTGCCTCTTTCGTCCACTAGAACACTCATCCTCCTTCAGGCCCCTTTCGCTCATACCTTCCAACCAATCCGCCCCTCGGCCGTCCGCCATCCGTGGTCGTCCCGTCCGTTTAGTCCGCTAGCCCAACTATCCACGTCTTCAGTCGCATTCATCCGGCCTGACTCCAGGCCTGGCGCCGTCCGGCCGCTGGTAGATACATCCGGCGGCCCTCAGATCGCGTCCCTTGTCGACCGGTCCGGGCATCCAGCTAAGGGCGACATTTCCACCAATCAGGTGGGGGCGTCCACTATCATTAATCCGTTAATTTCTGGGTCACTTCACCACACCTTGGCTGGTGCTGTGACCGACGCCACATAGCCGTTATCTTGAGATCTGGCTCGATACGAGCGAAGTCTTGTATGGGCAAAGTCCACCGTCTTACCGATAGCTGCGGACGGTGAACCCTTGTCGCCCCGGTTTATATTACAGTAAGGGACTTTTTGCTACTCGCTGCTCTTGCCTATACTGGTACCTTTAGCTCGGCGCTTTGCGTGGGATAAAA
The DNA here is from genome assembly GCA_001887855.2 of Sclerospora graminicola. Classification (NCBI taxonomy): domain Eukaryota; phylum Oomycota; class Peronosporomycetes; order Peronosporales; family Peronosporaceae; genus Sclerospora; species Sclerospora graminicola. The sequence continues at coordinate 17,442 of MIQA02007341.1, read as the reverse complement.
CTACAAATTGGTCTCGAATGTTTGCAAAAAGGAATTAGGACCTTTCACATGATCTACGCCCGACGTTACTCCCTGAATAGATCAGAGATAGGTTTAGAATTCACACTTAGGAAATATAGCTAATAGTTAAGAGACTAAATATACTGCGATCGAGCAACAACAACATAGCTCTAGTTTGTGTGCCGCACACCCGAGTATACACAACTTTCTATGGGACAGTCAAGGAAGGAGTGCAATTAAAGTCGATTAAACAGTGGATTCGCCGGACTTTTCGAGGATTTTACTACAGAACATTGACTGGATCATTACCACGGATTCAACGCAAATGGAACCAAAAGCGTGGAGAGGCTGAGTGGAATGAATTTATTCAAGATTAAACGCCAGCGGAGGTGTGGAGTCACGATAATCGGTTATCGGATTATCAAATATGTTGTGCCTATAGAGCGGCTACGTTCCAACTAAATATCTATTACGATGGATATACAACACAAGGAAGGTGTGCAATGGATGATCATTGCGTTTCACCTGGGAAAGGGGTCACACATATCGTGCTTCAAAAACTGCTAAGAACCGTTGCGGCTGGCCTTTATGGCATATTTGAATCGACGTACTTAATCTAAGTAGTTACAGTTTAGTGTACCGCTTCTTCATCATTTTTAGCGAAGCAAATCTATTACTTCCTAGTACCCGGGAATGGCTACGGAGCATGCATAGCAAGGTTTTGAAGTAACGTCGGAGTATTTATCCAGTATTGAAATGGACTTGTTACTAAACATCCCTTATCTTTGAAAGCAAAAGTCGTCCAATTTGAGAGTACAGCCAGCAAGTAAGTAATGGTCATGTTTTTGTAAGGAACTATTGGTTACTTTACAAGTCAAGCTCGGTGGCGATGAACTCCACACGCATCCAATATCTGGTTGGATTTTTTGCGATAACCGATACCATGGTTTCATTTGTCTTGTTTGCACTGTTGTATTCATGCAAAGCTGAATTCACATAAACAAAGAGCAGCTTCGTTTTGCAGAGGTGCCCATACGTTATTCTGAATGAAGGAGTAGATAACTTATTTTCCTACTCCTTTGTGAAACGAGGCTTTATTATCTCCATCATTATCAAAACGCAAGCATCTCAAAGTGCAAAAAATAAAATTGATTTCTGTTCTTGCTGCTGGTTTTAAGCGCCCGTTATCGTCAAGCTGGCGCCATTTCATTGATTTTATCGCCTGTGGAATACCCTGTTTGTATTTTTCAGTCTCTTTTCACAAGAAAACAGGTGAGTGAAAGGCTAAGCAATATCGCCAATCTATTATCCATGTACAAACGAAGGAAATCATCGACTAGGAATTTCTTAAAGCATCATTGTCTATTTGTTTCCTCACTGCTTTCTTGGACCTGCTCCTCGTTACTTCTATGCAAGACATTTCTGCATTCGAATAAAATCGATCACAAAAGTTATCCGATTTAACTACAGTCCCCCATAAATGCATCAGAATTCGATGTTGAAGCGAAGGAATTTCCGTAGAAGGAATAGCACCATCTTCAACAAACACCCGCTGATACCGTGTACCACTGTCTCATCCAACTTTTTCCCTCACGCGTGCTCTGTGCATTTGCGTGTGATGTTTTGCACGCACCGTAGTCAACTTAAAAGAGTTCTCAATTTTCCGCAAGCCATCACCCATCAAAAGATGGGGAGGATCAGTACGGAGAGAAGGAGCAGCCAAGCAAATTTTGGTTAAGGCTACTTAGCGGTTGGAATGGATGGTGGGCGACTGATACGGAGATAACTCAGTTCCAACGTCATTTTGCCGCCATAATAGCTCCACCAATATCGGAGAAAATGATGGAGAGACTAAGGTCTAGATGTGGTAATCAAGCAGAAGCATGCAGTCTCGAACTGGACAAACTGTGGTGGGCATTTTGCTCGATTGGTCTTACGTGGCTGTGGATTTTACGTAATGAAAAGGTGCACAAGGTAATTAACAGGTCAGCGCAAGAACATCTACAACTGGTGTGGTCTAAAACCATGACACATATTTTAGCGGTGGCATATTACGAAAAAGGCATAACCCGTGTTTCCGCCTCGTCCTCAGAAAAAACCGCCGTCGCCCTCTCGATAGTATTCTTTAGTTCCGATGATGTACTATTCCAGTAAATACCATACTCCCGTTGGTGTAAAGCCCATTTATGCCCTGTTCTTCTGCAAACGCCCACTGTGAAATACGTGCACACACAAGCAGTGCCCTTTATGCGACTTGTATCGCCAAATTCGCACATGTAAGGTGTTCATTATGCCCTGGACTACTTGCACACACATGCAGTGCACTTTATGCGACATGTATCAGCATATTCGCATATGTAAGGTGTCCATTATGCCCTGGAATGTCTGTCTACTGTCCATACCACTTCGGGCCATCTGTCCGGAGTATGTAGTAACTTGAGTTGCCCCGCCGTGCCAATGTCTTCTCCAATCGAAACTCTCGGTGAACAAAGAATAATGGCTAAGAGCCACCTGCCTACTTTAGCTTGTGAATGTCCGCGTATTCCATTACTCGTGACCTTCCAGTGGAATGTGTTCTGCGATGTCCGCTTAATTTTTGAGTTCCCGAAATGTTGATCCTCGATAAGCGATCATATTTAAGCGGTGATAGACAACATGTCGACCCTTCGGTTATCCATGGGTTTTTAAACCCAATGGAACGTACCCCGAAATGATGTGAGGGACTCCGGACCCAGTCAGTGTGTGCCAGGTGATCTCATCTAAGTCCGCATATACCTCCATGCAGTCGCCGGGTTGGAGTACCGTCGCTGTGTTGATAGGCTGTGTTTTGCACTGTTTCCGTAGCTGCTCTAAATGTGTTTGAAAGTACCTGCCTAACTAATTTTTTTCCTCCGTAGTAGGTTCAAGAGACTGCGCTAGGTGTTGCTTCACTCGTGAGACATGCTGGCCGCCGCCCCTTCTTGTCCTTGGTCTGCTTGCACAACAAGGAGACACCCATAAGCTAGTAGCATTTGACTCAAATAAGTTGCACCAATTTCGCGAGGCTTGCGTGTATCTATCGCTGGGCTCTAATTGCCACATCGTTGCCTCCTTTACCGCTAATGTGTGTATTGCCATCGGTATCGATATAAGACCGATCCCTCCTCTCTTCTTGGGAATAAACAAATCGTGGAGCGATATCTTGTGACGGCTGGGTTCCGTCGAGGTTTGTTTACTCCATAGAAATTGCTTTTGGAGGTGAATGAGCTCCTTGTAAGTGTTGTCATCCGGCTCGAAATTCTTTGCTGTGAAAAGGATAGCCGGTAACGCTATCGCGTTAAACAAGGTGACTCGTTCCACCACTGATGTACCTCACTTAGTGGCCGTTAGACTCGTCAGTCTCTTCGAAAGTTGCGACTGCAACTTGCGCATCGACTCGCTCAAAATTTGAGCGGGTCCCTCCCCCACATAGATTTGGCGTACCGCCAAGTAAAGCCGGGGCAGGATCATGACAGAAGACAAAGTAGAGTCACATGTGCGGTCACCTCTGATGACGGACGGCTTGATGAGCAAGATGATACCGAGGTATCTGATTGTTTCATTGGTTTTGACTGTCGGAATTCCACACCAATAATCCACTTGATGGGTTGTCTCAAGGAAGAGAATATGGCTTTTCGCAGGTTCCATTTTAAACCTGAAATACTCCCAAACCGCTCCAGTATTGCTAATGCCGTAGATACTTGTCCTCCTTTTATAAAAACGATCGTTGAATCATCAACAAACGCCGAAAATTTGTGCGTCCGTTCAGATGTATCTCCACAAATAGAAAAGCCGTGTATTTGTGGCTCCTGCAGTATAGCCATACCAAGCGGCTCAACAGCTAGATTAAAAAGGAGATGGGCCAAAGGACATCCCTATCTGATCCCCGATACTATTTCCAATGGTTTCGAGAGTTGAACATTGACGAGAAATCGTGCGGTCGTTCCATTATAAAGTGCCCGCATCAAGGATATGAATCTTGTAGAGAAGCCAAACCTGAAAAAAGTGGTCATCAAATAATGCCGATCCACTGTGTCGTAAGCCTTCGCGAAATCAATCAATAAAATTCCACTACTGTTTTCTTCCGTGTTGTCTTATGTGTCTGTCATTTGTCGTAATATTGCCATCAACATCACCACAGCTCTCTCCGTCCTGCGCCCACGCACGAAACCCTGCTGAGAATCCCCAATAAGTTTGCCAAGAAACCGCTGGTGTCGCAGTGCTATGATCTTCGCGAAGATCTTGTAACTGATCTGTAACAGGGAGATGGGCCTGTAGTCCATCGCGTACGTGAATTCTTCTTTCTTCTTCAACGGGATAATTACTGCCTCCAAAAAGGAAGCTGGCGGGGGCAAGATATCGTTATATACCATCACCAAATCCGGAATTAAGTTTGCTGCGAAATCTTTATAGAAGTCATTGTTGAGCCCACCCGGGCCCCTGCCTTCCGCCTTTCCAACCTCCGGATTGCGTACTGAATATCACCTGGTGTAATCGGCGCCATTAACATGTCATTTTCCACTCCTGAATCTTGTCTATCGTTCCAATTTGCGACGAGAGACAGAAGCTTACTCTTTACATCCTCCTTTCGAACCGTTCTGTGACTTCTCCGCAAGATCGCTTTTCAAACCCATGCGAACTTGTCCGGAAAGTCCATCCCTGTCGTCAGGTCATACAGTGGATCCTCAATTTTGATAGCTGTCACCCGTTGGTCGCTTTCCCAAGTTGATGTGCGTTGAAAACGCCATCGGATATTTTTGTTAGATCGTCGAAGTCTTTTAGCTACTCTTACCTGATTAAATTTTGCGACTTCATTCTCTGTTATCAGCAGACTTTACTCACGATGTGTTGCTCTCCCGTATTAAGCCTGTTCTAGATGTTTGTCCCTTCTTCTTCTCCTTTGTGCAACGCTTTTCCTGACTTGGATGATGGATTGTATCCAAAGGTCACGTAAACGGTCCCAATTGGCTGCTCCTATCTGCGCAAAGAATGTGTTCGTTTCCATCGCAGCCCGAATTTGTTCTGTTGCTTGTGTTCTGCCAGCTCCTCGGATAGGATACTGTAACCGGAAATGTTTGGTCCGATGTTTCTGTGACAGTCCTGTCTGACAGCGTATATGGACTTCAACTTGTTCATGGTCTGAAGGCACCCCAGGCCTGCTAGTCTTAACATTCATCACCCATTCAAAACAATGGTCTGGTACGTAGAATCTGTCAATACTGCTAGCGGATTCGCCTCTCCAGAAAGTAAAATCGGTAAAGTCAGCGATATCATCCATCTTCAATGCCGAAAATTGCACTAACGCCGCGTTTTGCAAGTGGCAGGCAGCAACTAGTCTAGATAAATCTGGGCATTCAGTTGAGCGTCTTCTTGTAGGTCCATTGCGATCGAGCATAGGAGTCTAGACACAATTAAAGTCTCCACCTAGCACCACGTTGGACATCCCTCCAACTTCCAACCATCGAGTCCTCGGTAAAATTTAGCTCGTTCCCCGTCACTGTCCGAAGGAGCGTAGATGTTCGCAAATCTCCAGTCACCCATTTCTATAGCTATTACTCGTGATTTCCAGATCGGTCGTTGCCCCGGTCGGACCTTCCAGCCTGGTGTCGGAACTATTAAAATGCCAACTCCTCCTGCTTTAGTCGCAGCCGTGCTCCAAAAAGCCAACCATTGATCGCCGTCACTATAATTCCACAGATTCTCCCACTTATTTGTTAAATCCATTGCTTCTTCATGTCGCGTGATGTGTGTTTCTTGAACAAAAATGCACAACGGCCGATTCGCTACGGTAATGTTTGTCCATGCTTGCAGTCATGCATACTTTGTACCCGATGAGAAGCCTCGCACATTTTGTATTGTTAGTCGAAATTCTAGTCCAGAAGTTCTGTATCGTCTGCAATTTTGCCGGTCTTCTTGTGTTTCCACTTTCTCCACTGTCATCCTACTGTATGCGTCCATATTCTCCATGATCTCTTGGACTTGTTCGAGGGATAAATTTTCCCGTGCCATGCACTTAGTAGAGTCGATGGGACAGCTCTCCCGCTTGCTGTCTGGTCTGTCATCTGACAAGTCCACATGTTCCGCGTCATTTTCCTGCATTGAAATGTTAGTAATGGCTGTTTGGAAATAATTAGTAAGCTCCTGCCACACTGAAAATTCATCTTGATCCAATCTACGCGCTAGTTCTTGGAACTGTGACACTCTCATGCTGTTTGGAAGCGTCATTTTTTTTGCCCAGATCGGATCCTGTGGTAGATCCGCTTCCCCAGTTAAAGCCGCTATTTGTTGCCCGTACACGTGTGCGCATAAGGCTACTACCGCCAAATTGTAATAGCGATGTGGCCCACATAACTCCCAAAGAGCATTATTTCCATATTTATGCTCTTTGAAAAGTTTCCAGTGCTGTCCACTCGGCCTCTCGTTGACTTCCGCATTGCAAGATGTTAACCCGATGGGCCCAGTCCTTTAACATCTGCTCAAGCTGTAGATTTGCTCCACTGGACGCATTTAGAGTAGTCATGGCGTCCCAATATTGATGTCTTCGGTCTCTGGCCAGCTCACAGATCACCTCTTGGTTAAGCCGCGTTATTATCTGGTGAGTGCGATTAAAACATTCCAACAGTTGAACTAATCCCTGTCTGTCCTTTTTTGCTGCCCTCATCCAAACTCCTGGCGACGCATCAAAGGTTGGAAAAGGGGCATCTTGTTGGTAAGGCCATACTGTTTGCATAGAGTTCCACACTTGTTTCGAGACTATATCTGGTTCAGCCGCTAGCAATGTGCCCTTCTACTCCTCTTGCACTTTATCGAATAGGTCACGTTTTACCGGTTCTGCCTCCACATGTTGTTCTGTCTCAATTTTGGTATACGTCTGTTCCACTGCTCCTTTTTTCGGGTTCTCCATCTCTCCGCATCCGCAATTCCCATTGTAGAATCCTCGCCACCCTGTTCTTCCTTGATGTATTTCCTCTTGTCCATAGATTCTTCCTGTGTTGGTTGATTTTCCAGCGAAAGAGTCCCATAGGTGTAATTGCGCCACTCTATGTGGCCTAATCTATGTCATAGGTTTTCGCGATATATCTCCTCACCGCTGCATCTCGCACGTTTGTATGTAGCAGGTCCTCTTGATTTTCCGCCGGTAAGTGCGATACCGTTTCTACCAGGAACTTTAGCAATCCGTGTGTCCGTTCGTCGTCCACTCGTAGCAAATGTTCGATTTGTGCATGAAATAGTTCCACCGCTGGTGTTTCGAAATGGACGTGTTTCGACGCCACCCCTGTGACCAATCTGTTCTCTCCAATAGTAACCTGCCTCTCTGCCCTTGCTACGTCAACCTGTGCAAGAGCTCCGTGCTCCTGTGTATTCCTTAAGATCTTTGAGTCTTCTCCTTCCGTATCGTTCATGTCGACATCCTGCGCTCCAGTATCCTCCTGGTTGCTGGTCTCCATCGCTCTCCATCCATGTACATACGCCCTGTAATGCACATTCTAAAATGTATCACCAGTGCGAGTTTTCCGTTCGACTTCCTCGCTTCTGCTTTCAGCTGCGTCACTTCCTGGATACAATGCGCTATCGAGAGAGGGTCACATGTAGCAAATTTCTTACGCTGCACTATACGCGTTTCTGGCGCGTAATAGATAGCCCCAAGTTTTCCACTTTAAGAGTCAACACTTATCACATAGATGTGCCGATATAGCATAGTACCTAAACAAATCAACGTATCGTTACTACCCTAATTATTACTACTTACTGTGGCATCTAAAGCCAAAGGGCTAGTGCCATAATCGATCAAATAATCATTAAAGGCAATCTTGGGTTGTTTTGCTGAGATCATGTCGTATCCCACGTCCTAGGCTCCGTAACGTCTGTTTCCTCACCCCCGCCGGGAACTTAGCATTGAAGTCCATCATGCCCCGTGCCACACATCTTTTTTTCAGACATGTTGTCGGAGGAGTTATAGGTGCTGCATAATACCGTAGGCTTGGGACGGTGTTTCCACTTGCTGAAGCCCCATAGCTATTACTGCAGCCTGTAAAGAATAATCATTGTCCGTGCTCACTTCCTTCTTCTCCCATCGGAACGGCTGGAGCGGGCCTTCTAATTGGGTGAGTTCATTATTAATGGTGGCTATTTACGTTTTGAGTTGCGCCTCCGCTACCAGGAAATCGGTATTAGATTTTTGTCGTCCTTGACCTCCTTTTTTTACTCGACTTTTTTTCATTCCGTCATTGGACATTTTATCCACTCTTCCCGAAACCGGTTCAGGTTGCGGTTCCGGTTCTTCCTTCGCATCCAGTGATTTTTGTTTTTCCACTTTGTGTTCTGGCTCGCGCAAAGTACTGTGCCAAACAAACCAAAGACACAAGATGGTTGAATTACCATCTTGTGCCTTTGGTTGGTTTGGCGCGCGGTGGCTTGGCTCGCTTGTGGCAGTTTCTGCTCCATTTTTCTTTTTCGAGACTGTTATCCATTCCTCTTTCGCCCCATTGGTTTTTCTAGTGGCTCCTGTCACCGCTGGTGGAGTTACAGTCGACCCAGCCTGCGGAAATTCATCCTGGGTCGGACCTATCACGCCCTTTCCGCTCTCCGCGTCTTCTGACTTACCTGTGACATTTTGACTAGGATATTTTCCGAATCCTGTTTCCGACTATCTTCGAGTGATTTGTCCTGTTGTTAGCAGTTTTCCCTGACCTCTTCGAGTAGCGGTTCCATACTCTCAAAGATGGGGTTAGGAGATTCAATCATTTTGACTTCTTCTACCGTTAGCGTGATGTTGTTCTCCAAGTAAAGCTGCTTTTGCGTGACTGGGCACTCTCTATTCTGATGCCCCGCCTTCCCACACCGCAAGCAGTGATTTTTTTCCCGGGTACCTGGATGTTCTATAGTCAGGATATTCCCACACCAGATGATCCTCCAGATGCCTCGCAATTCTTGTGGACAACCACTGGCATCAATAACTATTCACAGTCTAGCGACGTTGACAATAGTGGACCACCTAAATCCAATTCTTCAAACCTGAGATCCACAGATATAATCGACTGCCAGAACCGTGCAGTTTTATGATATCGATGTTTCGAGTCACGTTCTGAAAGATTATCACATAATCCGGCTGGAAATCCATCTCCGTACTAGCTCCTGTTATTTTGCTGGATCAGACCGGTTCATCTGGTTTCTCTTTTTCATGTAAGTTCTTGAGTCCATGGATTTGTTTGTGACATGGTACTGACACATTCGCATATCTTTTCGCTATTTCTCGTGCCAGGAAATACGAGTGAAGGCTATGGTCGGATTGGTTATAGCTAATCAATTTGACTTTCGCCAGCACGTCTCATAACCTTTCATTATCCAATCCTCTCGCCGTGGCTGCGGTGGCAATACTTTCCTGGAGGCTTGTCGTGCTCTGAAATGCCTTTTTGATCGCAGCTTCCCCTTTTTAGGTCCATGACTAGGCACCCTTCCTCTCTTACCCTAATAGTCAATATTAACTTCAACCTATCCTTTGAAGTCAATATTTACCGTAAGAATTGTAGAAGTGTTCTGGAAAGCATCGTTCCTTCGGCTAGTCCTTTTAATATTTGCCATTCCTCCGGACTACCATCCCTGATTTTCTTCTTGCCCTTCCCACTCCACTCTTTCTCGCACACTTGGGTAAGGCTTGCGTTCACTTCTTTATAGTATACTTGTGAATTAAAGCGATATTCCTTATTGAGTGGCCTAGACTTTAACGCCACCTGTTTCTTTCCAGTAACGTTATGAAGCCATTTTTGTAAAACACTCTGCCCTTTTACTGCCACCTCCACCTGACAACTTCCTATCTTCCTTGACAGGATAGTATCCAAAGTTTTCTTTAGTTTGTGCGCAAGGTTCCACGCATCTAGCGCTTTCTGGCTCCATACCTTCCAACTTATGTTATGCGTTACTACTAGTAATTCGAATAAGTCAATGAGCCGTTCCAACTCATTGGTTGAAAGCTCCACCTTTTTCGATCCCTCGTGTCTTCGTAGCCCCTTAGTTTGTTTGAGTGAGTTAAATGTCCCGCTAAACAATTGATGGGTTAAATCTCGCCACGTTTGTAGACGTGGTCTGGTTTGCTCTGTGTCTTTCAATGTCTGATAAAGTACGAGAGTCAGTTTGTCTGGCGTATTCTTTTTTACAGATACTGTTGTACGATCGCCAGTGCCTTCCTCCCGGGAGACTTCCTTTGTCTCTACTACCCCCTCCATGGCACTGGGTTCCGGAGTTGTTTCCTATGTTGTATCCTCAGTATGGTCGATAACCTCCCCTTCTGTCCCCTTGTTCTCACCGCTCTCCCTCTCCGATAAAATTTCCTCCCCAGGAGATTCCGGGACAATTTCATCAATGTTCCGTTGCCCTGGAGTATCTAGGAGCCCGCCTGGAGGAGGCACGCTATCACTTCCTCCGCTAGGCTTATCGGGCGGTTTACGTTCCTCACCAGGGATATGTCCTGGAGAGAACATGTTCTTAAACTTACAGTTGCGAAAGTTTGCCTTGCAACTTCAGATCCACTCCCTACCTTTGCTGGGTAAGTGGGGTCTACGTGACAAAATCAGAACTGACCCCTGTGTTGTAGCTAACACAACCAACTCGCGTAGACAAAGTCAAATACCTGTATGTTATGCACTCGATCCCTGCTGTCTGTACCGCTGTCTTGTACTCACAGCACGTAAAAGCCGTCCAACACAGCTTTACAATTCTGTGAAGTCTTCCCGGGTAATCCATAAGCAAGCGGTGATACAGTAGAAGACAAAACTCACCCGAAATTCGCACTCACATCCATTGTAACACTAGTCGAATGCTTTCTTGGTGTAGCTTGAAGAAATTGTCCCGGAATCTCCTGGGGAGGAGATTTTACCGGAGAGGGAGAGCGGTGAGAACAAGGGGACAGAAGGGGAGGTTATCGACCATACTGAGGATACAACATAGGAAACAACTCCGGAGCCCAGTGCCATGGAGGGGGTAGTAGAGACAAAGGAAGTCTCCCGGGAGGAAGGCACTGGCGATCGTACAACAGTATCTGTAAAAAAGAATACGCCAGACAAACTGACTCTCGTACTTTATCAGACATTGAAAGACACAGAGCAAACCAGACCACGTCTACAAACGTGGCGAGATTTAACCCATCAATGGTTTAGCGGGACATTTAACTCACTCAAACAAACTAAGGGGCTACGAAGACACGAGGGATCGAAAAAGGTGGAGCTTTCAACCAATGAGTTGGAACGGCTCATTGACTTATTCGAATTACTAGTAGTAACGCATAACATAAGTTGGAAGGTATGGAGCCAGAAGGCGCTAGATGCGTGGAACCTTGCGCACAAACTAAAGAAAACTTTGGATACTATCCTGTCAAGGAAGATAGGAAGTTGTCAGGTGGAGGTGGCAATAAAAAGGCTGAGTGTTTTACAAGGGTGGCTTCATAAAGCTACTGGATAGTCATAGATCTAAGTGCAGACCATGCGGGATCAAGCCGGCATTACTGTTTCCGACCCAGCCATATTAGCAGAGCTGGAAGAGATTAACAAGTTATCGGAGCTAGTAATGTTGAAGCACGGATATCTGAGGCCAATCAATCAAGAGAGGAGAAGACCGATGACCATGAATAGACGAAAGGCCAACAGACTCAGGAGGACTATGATGTCTTTCAGGGTATCAGAAGGTCACTCTAAGGCATCCGGTCATAATTCAGTCGATCAGCGCGAAGACTGGGCAGCAGTCCACTTATTTCTGGGCTGGTCGGCCACGGATATTGACCAATCAGATGGTGAACTGAGCCTAACCCGATAAAGTAAATTGGAGGTGGATGGCGAACAAAAGGCGAACTTGATTGAAATAATCCATGTGATGAATACGGCAAATAGGGAATGATGATGGATGAATCTGGGGTGTATAGGAAAATAACGATTGGAGGAGCTGAATTGGTAAAGTGGAGTATATGAAACGAAGATAGTCTTCGTTGTCATCTTCATCGTATTCTGGGGACTGGCCGGTGGGTCATGGTCAGTGGTTCAGCCTTTGAGCTTGTCGGCGGGTCACCCCCTGAGCTGGTCGGTAGTGGAACAGCCTGGATCATATCCACCTAAATTTGTTCCAAGCCAGCTACCTGAGCAGTCAGGGCGTCCATTCATTTCTACCATCTTGGGAGGGTCAGACTGTGGTAACGCATCAGTCAGCTGACCAACATCCGCACGAGAGTTTCTTACTTCGCTCTGAGCCCTCTGATGATCACTCTTCATGGTTCGTAGATGAGGTGTTACCTGATCTATTTGGTGGCGAAGGATCGTACACTTCAGATGTAAAGTGCGGTAGTTGTCCTGACTGAGTGAAAGTTTCGTAGGCCGTACTTACATAGGATCATTTCTATAGTACCTGAGCAAAAGTTCCGCCCGCATGGCAGACATGGATTGCACTAGGCGATCCCGATGCACTTGATTAAAAAGACGAAAAGCAAGACCAACGTCAGCTGGGGATAGAACCAGGTCGGGCGTTTAAGGTAGAGATTACGGAAAATCCCTTAGCTGCTGCCCGTCGGATGAAGATGGATCGTCATCAATCTAGACGACCAAGCAAGTATGGTCAGGACGAATAAGCAGGGCTGGAATTTCATCAAGAGAGTTAGTAAACGGGACCTTGGACCAGTCCGACCAGATCAGCAGTAGGACTGGAACGAAGCTTACCAAATCGTGGCATACGTGTGAAAGGGTGTGTCAGAGAAGATTAGTGAGATCGTGCCCTAGCCGTTGTGCGGCTGCAACAAGACTGAGGGGCGAATGTGGTGAAGTGATTCCAGTATAAATCAAATGTCGGATGTGGAGCACATCTGGCCATGACAATCTCGGATTGGGCCAAATTGTTAACCGGGGAGACCAGCCTAAGTCAGCTTGGAGAGTCAGGAGGATAACCGTGGTCGACATGTGGAAGAAACACTGAGGGATGTCGGAGCTATGCAAAAAGATGCTGAGAGGGCACAGGGCAGGATCTGAGGCGGGAAGCTATGTGGATCGGCAAGAAGTGCAGCAGGGTTGCCGGGCCAGGCCAGCAGTGTCAGTAGTGCTGCCCAGAACCGACCAGCGTGGACCGAGGCGATTCGTTGCCCTATGAAGGTGATCAACAGTGAGTGCAGATGGTCAAGGGTTGTTCGAGAGGCTACGGTGACGCTGGTAAGGGTAGATCAATGTAGTAGCCTGGACAAGTCATTATTAGTCAATCAGGTGGCCAGGATGAAGATGTTGAAGATAATTAGCGGGCCACCACATTTGGTGTAAGATACACGGACGACTAGCAGGCCGACCGCCATATTTTGTGTTGGGTACTCCAGACGTTTATTTAGGATTTAGGGATAAAATCAATATACGTTTCTCTTTCTAAGACACAAGTCGATAGCAGAGGTCTAACAAGGTCCCCTCTAGATAATATTGGCTTGCCCGCGGTAGGTCACTAGAGACCCACCGGAAGCTCCTGACCGGGAGTCAGTGGAATTCGCATATCACTCAAGTCACCCGTGTTTGAACGTATTGGAAAGGAAGGTGAAGTTTAGGTTTACTGTGGAATAGTCTGGATAATTGTTTGGAGTTCACATTTACACATAAGATTAGAGTAATCCCCTTATTGTCTTTGATTGGGCTGGCCGATTGAGTAATATCGGTCCAGCAGTTGAAGTATAATGAAACCAAGTATTTAACACCAGTCCGCTCCCGGTGAAGATTTGCGCCCAGGAGCAACCCTAGTCCTAACCCTCGTTCCGCTGCCCTTACCGATTTGATTCATTATTTGCTGCCCGCTGCTCTTACCTATACTTGGGTGGTATCGTTAGCTCGGCGCTGTCGCTGATGCGACGAAGTTGTCCAGCAACAGTGTAGTGTTATGACAGAAGGTTCACATTTGCTACTGTGATATTGTGTGATAGTACCCACAAATCATTTATTAGCAATTTACAATCCCTATACATTCCTAGAGGGTGTGAGGTTTGGGTGCTGTGCAGGTTTTGACCAGGTAAGCCCAAATGTTTACGAAAGTATTCTGACAACCGCTGTAGTGTCCAAATAACGGCTCTGTCTGCTTGCTTAGATGTATACTTTGGTGTTGTTGATCTCGGAATTTCTTAGAGGTTCGAACAGGGGGAAGATGACTGACTGTCGGAGGGGGTACTCCCTCCATCCAGGTCTTGATCCAGGTCAGCAGTGAGCTGGCCCGACCAGTCACTAGATGTGACGACTGGGATGATCCATCTCTTGAAATCTCACCTTGTTTACCCGTCAGCACTGGCGGTTACGCTCTCCTGGTGGACTATTGGACGAAAGGTTAAGATAAACTATCCTTGAGTGTAATCCGAAGCTACAAAAACAGAGCTTACCTATTTAAGGCACTTCCAGTGAAGGACACAAAAACCAATGTAGTCAATAAGCCTCCGCTGCACGGCAGTAAAGATTACATCGTTACGTGTGGTTCATCTTTCCAGATCGAAGTTTTATGTCTTGTAGCTCCAGGTTGCTCTGCTAATCTAGCTGAGCATCTAGCCAAATGTGTGGCTAACTTTTCGCGTTGTTGATCGTGCTCTTGCTAATGCACGAATGGAGGTCACTATGATCGAGTACTTAGAGGTAATGAAGATCAGGTTAGGTTATATTGCTTTAGTTTGACAAGCTCTCTTAAGTGTGTCAAAGCAACATTTCGTTGTGAAACACAGTGATAAGCATACGTTCGATACCATTAAGCCAAGCAAGGCAAAAAAGTTTGCGGATCGCTCGTCGTTTTGTTATTTGGACGAGCCGTTGCGGGTGGCCTTTACTAGTATTCATAGTATTCATTTTTTATCAAAAAGAAGCGAAGAAAGCTTAAAAGACCTGGTTGCAGGTTTTGGGTGCGCTCCCTATTATTTGTATACTTTAGCCCCCACCGTAATTCGTCTGTGTGCAAGAATAGTCTGTGTTCGGAATTAGTGAGCTCTCAAAATTTCCTTAATTAGTCTGGCACAGACTAATTTGTGTAATTGGCCCTCTGTACCATAACGTACAACGTACCGTAAAGAATGATATCCAAAACAGAGCAGCTTCACAAAGCTATATTTAAGGCGGGGATCGATCCCGCTGATACCAATGGTTTTAAAGACGCTCTTGCTGAATTAGAAGATATCAAAAAAAGATTGATACAGGTCAAGAAAAATTAGCTGTTGCATAACCATTACTGTATATATTTGAACACTTTTTCAACTGGCTTATTATAAATCTTCGATAACTCTGGCAAAAAAATCGTACCAATAGAGATTTAGGAAGCCTCTAGAGCTGTGACTGGCTTGTGCATTAGCTGGTCAAAACCTGACATAAGTTATTGGCAGCCTATCATCAATCCTTTTTTAAATAAGTCCGTGTTCGCTTTTCTTCTGTTATAATTGAGATTTTAGATTGCCCGAGCGCAATTGTTTAAACTATAGGTAGAACACGACTAGTGCATCTGACCTCAACGTTTTCTTCTCAAGATGGAATAGCCCAGATTGGAAAGGGCCCTTTCCTAAATTTGTTTCGTTCCTCACATAAAACAAATTTAGGAAAGGGCCCTTTCGTCGTTTTCCTAAATTTGTTTTATGTGAGGATCGAACCCACTACCTCTGGCTTACCAAGTTGGTGTCCCTCGTTTAGCTGGATTGCTTGGATACTAGCCAGCTATCTATTGTCAAGCTAAATAAAGGAGCATATAATAATACATTTTTTTTTCTTGATATATAGAACAGCACCTAAGATCGATTTTTAAAAATAAGACAATTAAGCAACAACACATTCAATGTTTGCAATTAAGCTTGTCCCAGAAGCAGAAGTACATTTTTAAAAAATCCCAACCCAATAGAAACTATCTTCTTGCATTCTTGCTTTATTATTGATCGAAGCATAATAATTTTGCTATACAAGCTGATTTAGCTGGACCCAAAACCCCTAGTAATTTATGATTAATAAAGCTTTGTGGCCATATGAGAAGCGATTTGACTGTCCTATAGAGAGTTGTAGCTCATTAAAATACTGGTCAAAAGGTAGTTAAAATTTACAGGTAAAATGTAAGCGTTAAAACATATTCACTCCATGAAAAAAAGATTTAGAGGAAAAAGCAGAAGCTCTGGCCTAATAATTGATTATTTGATAGCCCTCGCAGCTATTAGCTTTTGCATTTTTGGTGACTACACCCCTTAAGTCTGTCATTTGAATCCCTGGAAAGCACCAATAAATTAGGTCAATGCAGAGAAGATATTGATAGCTTTTGATTTGCAAGTGCAACAGGACTTATCCGTCTTTGCACTTTACGGTACGTTGTACCCACTTTATGGTACCGGTTTTGTTTGTTCACGTAGCAAAAAGTTGGGGGGGGGCATAGACACTTAGTTTACCCCATACTAAGGGCAAAGTTCACTTCTGTTCTGGAACAGCTCGGTTGAAAAATGGGGGTATGTGATTGGTCAGATGGTGGTCGCCATCTCGGTTGGCTCAACTGACCTCGAAGAAGTCGGCTGAGTCAACAGATCCTCGGTTATAAAATTATACAGGCACTTTCACTCAAAACTCACGAACATGGATGATACTGTCTTTGTTCACCCATTTCACTGAAGTCCACCGTAATTAGTCTGTGCCAGACTAATTTCGAACTTGAGTTTTTGAGCTGTGCTACCTTAAATAGTCTGTGCCAGACTATTAATGAACACAGGCTAATAAAGGGATGTTCGGAAATAGTCTGTGCCAGACTAATTTATAAGTTGGTAATTAGTCTGGGCTAAACTAAGTGTCAAACACACCCTGTACCATAACTTGGGTACATCGTACCTTAAAACCCGTTGATTTGATCGCGTGTCACACACGACTTTCTAAATAATCAACAGACAAGAATACGCCATAGCTATCAGTAAATATGGAAATAAAGATACTGAGACCGTATCCGGTAGAGGAGTTTGTCGCCATTACTAGAAGTTTTAATAAAACTTCTTGCTCCTGAATTCGCTGGTCTAACGATACAGTTGATCGAATAAATACATATAATGGCGTTTCTGTCAGTGGCGATTTCTCCTGTTGTGCGCACATCACATTTTCATTGCAAAAGGATGTGCAACAGTCTCAAGAGCTAACAATATCTTCTCAGCATTGACCGGCATCAGGCTAATTTTCTTGGTGCTTTTCAGGGATTGAAATGACAGACATAAGGGGTGTAGTCACCAAAAATGCAAAGCTGCGAGATCTATCAAGTAATCAAGTATTAAGTCAGAGCTTCTGCTCTTTATGGAGTTGATAATGAACTACACTAAAGGATCTAAAATCTCGGAAAAAAGCGAATACAGATCTTTATAAAAAAAGATTGATGATAGGCTGCCAAGTAATAATAACTTCTGTAAAGCCGAGTCAGTTTTTGACCAGGCTAGTCACAGCTCCAAAG
>MIQA02007340.1:0-13957 GCA_001887855.2 Sclerospora graminicola | reverse complement strand
TGGTTCGTTCCACGATGTCCTCGAGAACGTCGAATTCGTTGCTCACCAGAAAGCCGACAACGTAATCGATGGCTCCTCGATCTTGAGTTTCACCAGCGGTCACAGCACTAGCAATGCGATAAAATGTGGAGCGGAAATTGTCTCGTCCGTGGGGTGGCTGGTGAGCGACTCGTGCAGGTACGATACGAACAAATGGGCTCAGTTCCGCTAGCGCATGATAGCTCAACCACCGTTATACCATTCAATCGAATTCGCTTTACTCATCCTGAAAGAAAAGAAACATTGTTTTGACGGAAGATCGAGGCGAGTACAGCATCCATCGCGAGTGGGCGTAGACGCTGCACTGTCCGTGACGTTTGATCGAGACTGAGGCCACTATGAAGATGCTCGAGATCTTATCACGCCTTAGAAAACGACCCGAGATCCAGTGTGAGATCTCGCAAAACTTTCGAAGCTGGGAAATAGATTGGCAAGGAGTACACGAAAGGCATGCTTGCAAAACTCGCTTCTCCGTGATTCTTTATTGACTAAATGATAGCACCGCGAGACTACCTCGAAACACGTATTCTCCATATCGCCGTCATGTCTGAAGGAATCGACACTGATTGAATATATTTGCCCCCACATTGATACGCCAGCTGACTCCTCGCCGTCACACAGAGCACCACAGATTTTCTGCGCAGTACGGATCGCTGTCCTTAACATAAATCGCCCTGCCAAATCTGAAAAGAATGGCGTGTTAATACCACACTTTTATCGTTTCTGGATTTCACTGAGAAGTTTCAGCATGATGTGATGGAGTGGATTATTAGTTTTGGCTCAGAAGGACGCACTGGTATGGACTACTTTCCTAACTGGAGCGGGATGGATTGATTTTAGCGGTGATTCAAAGAGAACGCTTTCCACGTAGTCGTCAGACGAGCACTTTGGGCGCGATCTTTCTTTGGTGGCCCGTGCTGATCTGTCTTTTTCGACATCTTGACGGAGACGGGAACCCCTTCATGGTCTGCATTGTACACCACAAATGGTCACATTGTTATGATTACCAGTAGATTTACTTGATGAAAGTGTGTGTAACGTTCCATATGTTATTAGGGTATAGATGTTACAGATTAGACTTTGACGTACCATGTAATACATAAGAACTAAGGATCTCAAAATATATCACTTCGATTTTTACCAACAGCAACCAACATCAATCTAACAGGTTAACAGTCACAACACCGGGCTCGTTACAAATTGTCAGGACGAATAAGCGCGTCGAAGCCCTCCTAGGGAGTGGGAACGACATTCGCTGGGAGGATAATATTCGTATGATTTTGGACCGAAAGGGATTACTTGCGCATAATGAACACGTGAAACCGGAGCACAAAATCACAGAGGCTTCGCATATCAGTGATGTCAAAGACCAAGGCATTATTGCACAAGGGGTGGGAATACAATACCAGACGAGAAAAAATTGCTCTGCGACGCGCGCGATGCAAGTTTGGGTTACGCTACAAGAATTCTACAACCGTGCAACTTTGCATAACCGACACACCGATTGCATGAGATCGAGATGGAAGATGGTGTGACTATGGTGGAACATTTAGATGCTCTTGATGAATGGTTTGTTGACATGCAAACCATGGGTGAACCGGTTGATGATGAGCGACAAAACTACTGGTACTGCTCACAAGTATTCCTGAAGAATACGAACTGATCTCATGCATCATTGAAAATACTAAAGGCATCTCTTCGGATGAAGTGAAAGAGACGCTCCTGAAAGAGTTCGAGCGTCACGAGAGGAAGGATCAAGTTTCAGATCGAACATTAAGAGCAAATGTGGCTCGATCGAAATACGCGAAAGATAGTGGTCGCTAGTGAAAAGGTCCGCTGAAAGATACAACTTGTTTTAAGTGCAAGTGTTTTAAGTACAACAAGATCGGACGCCTAGAGCGCGTTTGCCCGGTATGAAGCGACGAAGATAACAATGGTACAGGTTTTGCGGTTGGGTTGGTACGACTCGGTGGATGGCTAATTGATAGTGGTGCAACTTCCCGCATGGCACCGCTCGGGGTAACAATTTGGAGATTTAAAAGGTGACATAAAAGTTAACATCGCAGATGGAAAGATGCTCGAGGTCATTGGTTGCGGTTCGGTGCAATTGGTGGGTTGTAATAAAAAGAACATCAAGATGATTGAGATACTATACATCCCAGGCCTCTACAGAAGATTACTATCGGTAGGAAAGGTGGTGGAGAAAGGACTGAAAGTGGAGTTCAAGGAATACTAATGAACCATCTCCAGAACGATTAGTAAAAAATTGCGATAGGTCGCAAGATTGGGAAGACGTACATGCTCAACCGTGAGAAAGGAAGTGCACGGTTCATGAATACATAGAAGATGGAAGCAAGTGGGATCTCTGTCATGCAAGGGTTAGACCATTCTAGCGAGAAGGTGATATAAATAACAAAGGTAGCGACACAAGGGATACCGGTCATGACCTTTCCAGCACGGAATTTGTGCGTTGGGTGCATGAAAGGAAAACATACGACAGCATCATTTTCGCCAAAGTCATTATCAAAGACCAAGCAAGTGTTAGAATTGGTACATATGGATATCATGGGACCAATGAAGACAGTATCGAAAGTTGGTCGGGATACGTATTGACCCTCGTAGACTAAGTCGCATACTTTCTAAAGACGAAAGTCGAGGTGCTGCCAAGCCGAAATAATTTATGGACTTTTACGGTCAATGGGGTTCATAGTTCAAATGTTTTCGGTCCGACTGAAGCTGAATTTGTGATAATGATATGGCGAAGATGGCACCACCGTGGTATAATGCATTGACGAAAATGTACCCTACAGTCGCCAACAGAATGGAGTGGCTGAAAGGATGAACAGGATCATCATAGAAAAGGTAAGAAGTATGCTCCACTATAAAGGCGTATCTATGCAATGGTGGACGGAAGCAGTGGGAACGGCGGTATACCTGATCAACCGGACTGTCAACACGCACAACCCAAGAATTACACCCTACGAACTAAGTTTCAAAATGAAACCAGACATGAACCATCTGAAGGTGTTTGGGTCACAAAGATAGTCACAAGTAAACAAAAACAGCTAGGCAAGCTGGATTGTACAAGTTTCCGATGCATGTTTTTGGGATACGTCAAAAACACAAAAGCGTAGTACAGGGTACTCGACCTGGAGACTTGCAAGGTCAAGGTATCATGTTCGGTTCAACTTGACGAGCGAGGGGTAAACGGCATATATGAAACACAGCCACCCAAGATCAGCAAGGTGCTACATGTGCTAAAGGAAGCGAAATAAGACTGTTTGCAGACACCGATGGAGCACCATCAGAGCCGATGGAAGATGTCGAAAATCAAGCACCGGAAATCGACATGGACGATATTAAAGTCGAAGCTTCACCACAGCGACTGATGCCCGCAGCAAACTATCTAGTCAATGATTGACAATTGATGACCTTCAGCGCACCATACTCTAGGGTCCACGATAACCAAGTGATATTTAACATTGCCAACGATAGACCAAGACGTCCTCGAGAAATGACGTTCTTACCTGAGAACGGTCCAATTTTTGAAGAGCGGAATCCGGACAATGATGACGATACACCACATCCTAAACGATCCAGAATCGATGAAGACTGTTTGATTGCACAAGCGGAACTGGCATCAGCAGCAAACATAGAAGATACGACGGAGTTGTCGACATCGTATGCACAAGCAATTTGCAGCGAAGATGCAGCTTACTGGAAGAATGCGAAGGAGAATGAGCTTTTATCACGTATGGCAAATATAAACTCTATAAGGGTGGTACTGGCAGTGTGTGCAACTCGTAAATACGAAATGGAACAGCTGGATGCAAACAAGGCATTCCTGAACAGTGACTTGAATGATCAAGTGTTTATGGAAAGTTCGGTCTGACTTAAGGACATTATTAGGTTCGAGTGCAAGTTGAACAAGGTAATATACGGACTAAAACAAGCAGCTAATGCATGGAACAAAACAATCCATGCAGTATTCGTAAAGAATGGTTTCAAGGACTGCGGTGCTGATCACTGAGTCAACATCGACACATGGATCAGTATATAAATGCTTATATGTTACGACATGATTATCGCAGCGAAAACGACTGGCGAGATATCGATGGTCAAGATATGCTCAAGAGCGCATTCAAAATGAAGGAATTCGGGGCGGTAAAGTTCTTAGTGCGCATGGAGATCGATCCTGACAAGTGCAATGGGACGCTCATGATCAAAACGTCAAGATACATTTACGATATGGTCAATCGATTTGGACAAACGAATGCTAAGCTAATACATAACACGTGTGTGTCTGGACTAAGGTTTACAAAGATGCCGTTACCATCAACGAGCAAGGAGCAAAACGAAATGCAGTCGCGCTATCGGTCACCCTTTGGCTGTTTACTATACATAACAATAGACACAAGACCGTATGTTGCATTTGCAGTAACTCAACTGTCAATATTTCTAGAAACCCCGGGGCAGAGTCATTGGGAAACGGCAATCAGGGTGCTTAGATATTTACAGACCACAAGAGATTATGGAATCATTCACGAGGGAGAGCAAGGCGATATCAAGGTGAAAGCATAATCAGATGCGGATTGAGGCACATATATTGAAAACAGGCGTTCTATATCAGGTGTCATGGTGATGATTGCGCATGCGCCGGTGTCATCAGAAACCGAATATATGGCGTTAGTATGTGCGTTCAAGAGGTACTCTGGACGCGACCAATATTAAGGACATGGGAATTATTTAAGTGGAAGGTACCCAAGGATAATCAAGGCGCATTTGCATTAGCGAAAAATGTAGGTTATCAAATATGTGGACATTCGCCACCATTTTGTTTGCAAAAATTTCGAGCGCGGAACGATTACGGTGGACTATGTGAAGACGAAAAAATCAACTAGCAGATTTGCTGACGAAGGCGCTAGGGGTCAAGATATTGGAAAATTTACAAGCAACATCAAGTCCAAGGTCACTCAGCATCATCGGTGAGAGGGAGTGTTGGCATTGTACGCTGCAAATGTCCACTTTTTTATGATTACCGCTTGATCAATAGGGTATAGATATACTTCCTCCGAGGCAAAATAAACGCGACATTTACACAAAATCGATCGTAATTGGTTCAAAATTACGTTTTAGAGAACACGGATTGGATGAAAAGAAAGCACTAGATCACCTCTTGCTGTCAATAGGTTTTTTATTGAATCTCATCCTAGGACCGACGCTATGTCGGATTGAATGGACACAGCAAGCGGCGGTCCACAAGAAAGTTCCCGCCCTAGTCCAAGATTACCTTCAGGACGTACTAAAAGCATGCAAAGAAGAGAATCAGCAAGAGTGCTTCGCAGTCAGAGTGGTCGAGCTTAATGCCTTTGTTCGGGCAGTAAATATCCAGTTTCAACAGTGGAAGCGCCTGAACATGATGGGTGTTCAGTTTCGCTGTTTGAATGCATTTGTGTCGTTAGCAATGCTACGAGCAAGTGGATTACTACATTAAGGCATATAAGCTAAGAAGATGCCTAGTGCTGTGTCCGCCAAAGGTATTTCTATTGAATTTTTTTTGTAATTTTTATAATTTCTATTTTTTATGTGCCGGTTTCAATATATCGCCCGTTATCTTCTGGTTTTGAACTCCCTATAGTGAATATTTGCATTAGATGATCCTGCGTTTATTTGGACACCTGTGTATTTCGATCGTGCATTTTTTTGCCCCGGAGGAAGTAACGGATAAGACTTAGAGGAACATGAGAACTAAGGATCTTAAAATATATCACTTCGATTCTTACCATCAACAGCCAACATCAATCTATCAGGGTGCAACCGCAGCGACATCGTTCTTGTGCTTGCATGTTAGCGGTGCCATTGCCCCCGCTCGTGGCTTAGCTTCCGGTACCGGTACGTGGCTTTCCGTCGCTTTGAATTGCTAGTCCCGGATTTTGGCGCGCAACGCAATCCGAACCTTAATTGACCAAAATGACAGGTTTTGGGTGCAATTTTCTTGTTTTCGAGGCATGCCATGGCACCAGGAAAAGCGGCGATGACGCCATGCTTTCCACGATAACTTTGGATGGAAACCAGATTGAGAGTCCATTCAACGTGCATGATACTCATGAAATCCTGCTGCATCCGATTGTGGTTTATTTGCGTTCCTCCGATCCTCTGCCGATTTCGTGTTATTGAGACCGTCCTCAGTTATTGGTACATTGTTTTTATTGAAAGTTTTAAGTTGTGTTTGATGGAGCCCAAATGGGTATTTCATCTTGACTATATAGCAATTTTGATGCTGAAGTACACGTATTGTAGGTTGTGTAAGAAGGTGCAAAATTTTGTGATAAAGGATTGGTGTTGTGGCGCCTCGGTAGCTCAGTTTCTTGATTACGGCGTAAATATGTGGTGAAGCGTTAAAAAAACACAGATATAAGTGGCCCATATCTCGATGCTGATTGGTGGTCGCAAGGACACCCATCATGGATGGGTAGGATAGAACCGTTAATAGGTGGGACATGCCGATCCAACGTTGGAATGTCATGTGTAATAACGGGTTATTGGAAACGTGGAGAAAAATACGAAGGACGCCGTTAGTACACCTTGTCCCAGGCGAGGTTAATCAGGCAAATATCACGACTGGATAAGGATATCCTGATACCAGACCAGCTTTGAAGTCGGACCGGTTAAGATGACCGACCGAGCAGGTTTACGGGTGGCTCGGTATATTGGATATGATGGAGTATGATTATCGAGGTTGGGTATTTGTGATCCGAACGGTCCAATTGATGTGATGGTGGAATTTTGGCTGATCGAATGAATGCGTCGGCAGTCTTAAGACATGGCGGTCAAGATAGTAAAAGAAGTTCATGTATACAGCAGTGACCTGTATGGGATATATCAGCTGAAGCAAGTTGAAAACGTTATGGAACCCGTCCCTGATCGACATCATGGGATCAGCCGAAGTCGACCTTTGAAAGGACTGATCTCGAGTCGATCTCTCAAAGTTTAACGCATGTCAGAGGTAGAAGTTGACTTTAGACCATCTCGAAGAGTTGTTTCCAAGCCGATTCCGGAAGTACCAGATCGAAGGTCAGTTGAAGATCGGTCAAAAGTGGTACGAATCAGGTTGAAGATCAACGAAGAACGGTCTACGGTGGTACCAGTAAAACCATGTGACAAGATAGTCAAGATCGAAGTATTAGGTAAGACACATAGGTTGGTGTATGGTACATTAGGTATCAGTTATTGCATTTTAAACAGGATTGAATTTACCCCATAAGGAAAGAGTAGTTCCGCCACGTGTCGGGGTCATTGGGAGCACAGGGTTAACTAGAACCCTGTAGCTTAACTATATTCCCGGTTAAGACACGCATAGATGCATTTTGGCTTACCGGAAGTCCCCCGACGGGATTGTTTAAGGTTTTCAACTCTCACCCTCACGCTCACGCGTTTTGAACACGTTTTACGAATTGAAAGGTTTTCGTGGAGATAACGTTGTGGTTTACTGTAAGAGATCGTGGTTTTTCGTGGTTACTGGTTATCTCTCGTTTTATTGGTTGGTCCGGTCGGTTGAAGAATCCCGACCCGACCTTTACGGTACTCATACGTAGTATCTGTTCTCGGTGAAGATTTCCACCAGAGAACAACCCCGTCCCGAAGAAAACACCTCCTCCGACCCGATTTGGAACATTTTCCTCATCTAGTGTTCACCTGAGTGAGTGTAACCACCGAACACCAATGGGTACACAAGGTGAGATGAAGTTTAATTTGGATTCTGTCGCACTTGATGACCGGTCTTCCGACCGGGACGATCGGGCCAGTCATCCTAGTGATGATTCGTCCGATTATGAAGCTGATCAGGATCAACGGAGTATTTCTAGAGTTCATCACTCTTGCTATATATCCATTCCGATGAGTTGTATTTCTTCTCAAAAACCACACTCAGCCAGCGAACACAGAGGAGAGACGCAAATAGCCATTCGATATTTCGTCGATCTTGCAGTGAAGTGATCAATTCACAAAAGATGCACCACAGCCTTAATTATTCAACCAACTTATCAATAATTAACTTAGCGGGATTATTGTCGAGAACGTCTCTTAGCCAATCAAATTACTCTATAATGTATTTCAAGTGCTCTGATTGGCTAAAGAGACGAATTACACGGTTAATTGCCGATTTATTGATCACGCTAGCGAGCTGCGATTGCCACGCCGCGCAAGATTTACAGCGACGACGACCTCACCAAGGAGCAAAAGATCCCAAAAGAATCAATTTATGCACACGAGATATTCTGGATCTAAAACAGATGAGGTATAGAAAATTTACTTAAGGGTCGAAACTCGGCAATAATCCCTTTCGTTACGTTAAGAGAATATTCCAAAAGGTGAATCAACTCGGTTGTTTTTAAACAACATGGTTTCTAAAGTCTTTTTAAAAAAACTTTTAGAAACCCGTACTTTACTCGTGTAAAAAAGTTTAAACATCATGGTTATATGTTTAAAAATATTTAGTATACCCAAAGATGAACAATAATTATTTTATATTTCAAATACTTAACGTTGTTTTAAGTAATTGAAAGTCTATAAAAATATTTTAGCTTCGAAGAAAAATGTAATTTTGCTGCTTGACACTCAAAACATAATGGAATAAGGTCTACATGTACCGGTAGTTAAATCGATCGCGACACTACCGGTGCCGGTATTGAAAACCAAAAGGGCCAAATATCCTATTTGAAATTGAAAACGGCATTTTACGCCAAACTAGCCTGCTCTCCTATTTTGAGAAAATCGAAAATATGTGCTGTGGTGTGGTGATAGTGATCCTTATTTATTTGTTTATAAAATTCTTCGGTTCGACTGGGATGACTTCCTCACACAGACTGCGGCAAGAACAGTTACGCAACGGGTGATATATCAGGAGAGTAAGGTGCGCTTTACTGCATTGAACCGAAAGCCGATTTCTTTAGAGTTAGGATTGGGTCAATGGATTGGACCGGAGCACACTTAAGAGCAAGTACTCGAGACCAATACGGCACGATACCTTCCATCACTGGCAAGATCGTACCACCCACATGAACACAACCCATCACGGGGGATGTTACCAGATCAAGTTCTGACCATTACAGCGGACGTCACAACGATCCATCACGTATCACTGGCGCCAGAAATGGAGGCTTTCTGGGGAGCATTCCAGTGGTCTGGTAATCCGTAGATACGAGATCAGCGAATGCGAACTTTGACAGCTAGAAAATTTGACCGGATTCCGGAAGTGACCATTTCTGCTTTGAGAATCCGACGAATATCTAACGATGTCTATACATGGCAGGCTCCACAATCTGACAAGTCATCAGATAAACTGAAAAGGTGATTGTGCGTGTATTATATATGCTTCTCCTCGTATAGCCATTGGACAGTATATCGGGAGTCCATCATCGATCACACTCTTTCGTAGTCCAGAGATATTGTCAGAGTGTAAGTGGTTTAAGATGCAGCAAGGACTTATAGAGGGACAGCACCATGACACGAACCATACCACCAGAATTCAACGGACAGACGAGGGAATTTTCTGGAGAGTGATTTCGTCTATAGACCCTAAGGTCGCCGAATGGATATCAGATCAACACAAGTTTGTCGTCTGCCGTCCGCACCCGGGGCTACACAACTTTCCTTGGCATTTGGAGGAGGATCTCCGTTCGATATTGAGATTACCGGTGCCATTGGGTAGCAATGTAAGAAACTGTACTTCAGGACGATGGCCACGGCTCTCTCTCACATTGTACAAAAATGGACAAGAAAACAAGGACAAGATCAGTGGTGGTTTTGTATACAAGATCAATCCCCGAAAAAGGTATGGAAGCATGGACGCATTTTATCGGACTATCAAATTTGGGTATTATATAGAATGGATACAATGCAATTAAGCACTTTTTTTACGAAGCCGCCAACCACTCACAAATATTTGCTAGACGAGACGTGTCGTAGCAACCGAACTGACGTAGAGCACATCATGTGGAGTTGTAAGAGAGCACAAGCCTTCTGGAGAAGACTGGTCCAAACATGGACCGGATTAACAATCCGGACTGAAGATTTACGAACATATCAAGAGGATTTTGTACTGCGTCGAGCTCCTGAAGATACAGGAAATTTAGATCGGGCAATGATAAATTGGTATAGTATACAACCACATACTTACCAGGACCAATTAAAACGACTATGGTGGGGGTTTTGCGGGATCGCACATGTTTGGATGTGGCAACTTCGTAATCGCACCGTCTTCGAAGGCAAGACACTAAATTAGTGGGAGCACGTAGACTACATATGGACTCACTGTAAAAGGCAATTGTTTGTCGTAGCAGAATACGAGCGACAGATAACACATTTTCGAGAGGATGGGATACGGTCCTTCTTTGTCTTCAGTGCTTCTTCAATTCACTCCCAGCACCGCCGTCACGAACCGCGTCAAGACATAATGCACCCCGCCTAACTCTTCAATTGGTCTTCCTGAGCCGATGATAGATAGACTACATTATTATTATTATTATTATTATTACACCGACAGTAAATGGGGCTAACCATAATCATCACAATAGCGAGGCCCGCAGTCACTATTTTTTTTATTATTTTTATTTTATTTTTATTATTATATTATTATTATTTTATTATTTATTAATTATTATTATTATAATTATTATATATATTATTATTATTATTATACTATATTATTGTGAATTCATCAATTTGGCTAAAGAATAGTAAATCTGCCCATTAAGAGCTTATTTACATTTGCAACTTATTTATAAATAAATACGTCATGAACCCTCGATAATGTCCGTAACTCGATTTATTTACTTATAAATTGGCGTACAAATCACAAAAGGCAGATTCCACAACGACACACCGAATGCCGGTTTTGTGACTGGCATTCTGCGGCAAAACGTTTCCAAAACGGCAAGAAGCAGAATAACGAATGTTTTTTGCTTTGGGTGCCCCTTTATATTATTACCCATAGGCTCACCCAATATATACCAGTTGTAAAAACCAACCTGCCGGAATTTTTCGAAGCAACTACAGCTCTATTATCAGCAGCGGGGCAAGCTGGGAAGCCACGCGTCATTTCATTATCAGCGTAGGATACTTTGATCAGTTGAATTGTCTTGATAGGGAGGGAACCAATGATGCTTGCTACAGGTCCAGGCACAGTTTAGGATGTACAGAGCCCATAAAAGTTATCGCAGACAAGAAATGCTGCTGTGAGGATTCAACGAAGAATCGTTGCCCGGATAATTAAGAACGTTGTTTTCTTTTGTCTGGATTTGTCAGAAGAAGGATGCTCACGTGATGTCGACTGTAGGGAACAGTCGAGTGCAAGCTTTTCATTGCGCTAAAAAACGGAGCGACAGGGATTCAGAATGTCTATCGGACGTATAGTGCTATGATAAACTATCGGGAGCAGCACAAAGCCTTGCTCAAGCTGCAGTTCGTGGCGAGAGGTTACATCGTACGTGTACGGTATACGCGTTTATCGAGGATTACGCAGCTTGCAAGCGCTATGGCGGGGTACGCTTTGCAAGTGCAGCTACAAAAACCTGAAGAAAAAAGTAGTGCTAGCTCAAAGTCGTGTCCGAGGCTTTTTATCGAGAAAACAGGCTGCCAGGTAAGCCAGCCATGCTCAAGCGTTGTTGTTCTACGAATGGTTGCTAAACATTGCTCTATCGGTTAGGATAAAGGCAAACCTGTTTAATGAAAGCCGACAACAACTCTACGACTTATGGGACCAGTGCAAGACACCTCTGTTCTATCGGTCCAAGTTCTGGCTCACTTATAGTCAATCGGACTATTTTTCCATCGCGGTTCGTGCGCTCATGATGACTGCTTGTTTGCATCGTGAAAATGATGATGCACCTTTGGGTGCTATTCTAGGTGCTTTTCGAAGAAGCAGCACGACTTAGTGCTGGTTGCAATAGAATGAAAGCAAATTTGAGCTTCGAAACAGACTCCGGACAGGATGTTGGCAAGACTAATGAGACTCGTCAATCTGCGCTTCTTTCAAGCGTATGATGAGTCCTCGACCCTTGGATCCTCATAAAACAATAGGAAAAACGGTGAGTGGGCGCAAAATCAAGGCAATGACTACAGGCTTATGATTTTTCTAACCTGTTGCTAATGATTAGAGGATAAAGGCAGAGCGGGGTAAGCTATACGAGGGGCTGAAATATCACACTCGACCTCTTGACCGAGAAAATTTTAGAAAAAATTTGATATTAGCCTGACTGCAAAGAGGAAAAAGAGGACGGTAAGTCACCGCTTTCACCTTCGTAGTACGTCTTGAATTCATGACACGCATCATCATACGTGTAGCTAGCAGCGCTTGTGTGGACTAGCAACGATACAGCAGATATTAGCGCCGAGGTACGTCTTATAAAGAGTACTCTAAACAATTTTGAGGCAAGACGTTGACGATTAGTGTTGGTCTGTTGGCAGCTTGTCGTCTTTTGCTCGTCTCGTTTCAACTATTCCGATTCATATTTGACCCAAGTCGACCATCGAAAACAGGTTGGAGAGTGAGATGCCGGCCTTAATCCTTTGTTTTTCGATTCACATCCGCTTTTTGTCATGTAGCTCCGTGTTTGTGACAATTTGGCCTTTACAGTTAATACCGCCTTCAAGTCAATTGGAGCTCCAGGCGCTTCCGATGCTGTGACTTCGAACAACAATCGTGCGGTTGTCAAGCTGCAGCATCAGATGCACGTGCTCACACTTGAGAATCAGCGTCTCACTGGTTTTCGACTTGAAGCAAGTGAAAGACGCTTTCGAACTTTCAAAATCAACGAGTTACCCGCCGCTTTGGTGGAGAATTTATCTTTTCGCTCCCCAGTCTGTGCATCAAATTTTAGAAGGTCCGAGAAGTAATCATTGCCTGAATTTTTTTATTTTATCGCAAAACACGTCAGTGACATACCTACGGCTGTGTGCAGCGTAACATGAAATTCGTGTGTGGGGTTCTGAAAACTGAGGTTCGCCAAGTGCGTGGTGCCGATCCTCCTGGCTGCAGTTGAATTGGCTGAGAACATTTCACATCACTTCCCCATTGTGACAGCTGATCAGGCGCTATCGTACCCGCCACCACGTCCACTCAAAACGCATCACCTATCACAGCAAACTTGACTTTTATCGCTCGAAATTGTGTCAACATAAAGAAATTATAATGTCATAGAATGCTCATCAAGATGTGACGGACACTATTACCAGTCTAAGGGTTACGACTGAGTCTGGACTGCCCGATGTTGCATTATTCGGTGCAATTTTGAAGCTGTGCTCTCTTCTGCTCAATAAGCTCGTCTACAGTGGGGGAGCGGGCGTAACTTTAACTGCTTGGTAAGATTCGGTAATAAGTTAGTTACTTTAGTCAACATGCGTAACCATCGGTGTACCCTGATTTCGCATTCCGGTAACCCTCAATAAGGTCATTTTCATACCCTCCTAAACAGCGGATTTGGGACAGGCAAATAACTTAAATTCGACAATACGCGTTGCATTTTTATTCACTAGCTTATATAATACTATATTGTAGACAAATGAGAGAATAAGACGTAGGACAAAGGCATAGTACAACCAAAATAGGGACAGACTATGCGAAAGTGCATTAGTCATGTCTCGCAAACAAATTGACCAACCCAGAGATAGGCATACAAAGAATAAGAAAAAAGTAGGTTAGGCGACGTAAGCCACAATGGGTGACTCAGAGCGGTTAAGGGATACATGCGTGAACCCCAATGTAAACAATCTCACTTCACATTTACTCTCAACGAACAACTTAACCTGAAAAACAACAACAACTTGCAATCAAAGCATTCTACCCAAGCTCGCACCCAATTATTTCACCCTTTACGCAGCCTACTGTGACATGGTAGCACTTGTGGAAGCACTTGTACTT
>MIQA02007338.1:0-12169 GCA_001887855.2 Sclerospora graminicola | reverse complement strand
ACAACGTCGACTCCTCACAGCTACGAAATGTGGCACGTCAGTAGATGAAAGGGTGACACTCTTCAACGCGATCGCGATCCCTGCTATCCTCTTCACGGCGAAAGCGTACTTACCATCGGAAGAAACTCTCCGGGAACTGGTTGCATTACAAAAGAGGTTCATTTGAAGTAAAACGACGGACACAGAGGGAGGGCGTCACAAAATCTCACCACTGTTATTATTCACTCCCAAGAAAGCCGGGGGACTGGGTCTCATCTCCATACCAGCAGCATTACATACATTGGTGGTGAAGGAAGCCACGATGTGGATGTTGGAGCCAATCGATCGATACAACACGGCCTGGAGAAACTGGACGCAGCTGTATACATGTAGAAAGTCTAACTTATGGTTTTCTTATTATGATACAGGCCAGCAGGAGCGCAGGATGAAAAGAGGAAGTGCTGCAGCGATGATTAGAGGATCAATATCGGACACGTTGGGACCATCAGCAGAAGAGAGACAAGATATGATGAAGTACGTCTCGGCACATCTGCCTAAACTACGGGATAAGTGTGCAACACAAACACTGGAACCGGCGATCGGAGTGCACACCAACGATGAGGTTTATGTCACAGCAGACTTAAGCAAGATACCTTGGCATGGATTAGGCAGTGGACACTTAGTACGATTTTGGGGAACGTACACATGGTTTGGGAATCCATGGATACGGGATCTAGCGGCGTGTTTTAGTCGTGGAAGAAGTTTGACCGATGTATCCAAGGTACGATTGGAGAAATGGGCATCAAGAAGGTGTCAGACAAAACGTTTTCGTGGACAGCGCAGTTCAAGTCGAAGAAAGGACATACAAGGGCGAAGGTAGGACGCTGGCTCCTGACAATAATCCTCTGCTCTCCACGTGTGGAGATTGGACAATGCTTGGGAGATCCAGGACCGCTGCGTTTACTCTGGACACCTAAGCAGTGGCTCTCGATGGATTGGAAGGTAGAAGGAGAGCGGACGATAAGCGGAGTAGATGACAAGACTGGTAATCACTGCAGGTTACGGCAAAGGCAAGATGGGTTGTACTGGAATTGCGTGAAGCTGGTGTTACAGGATCAGAAGCCAGGTATGTCGAAGGAGAATGAGTGGCCGCATGGATTAGTCTTTGAAGCACACCCGGCCATTCATGGAATCGCATGGGAAACGAATGACGACGTGCGTCCTAGCTCCATCAAACATTGGTTGCGGCGGACCTTTCGTGGACTGTATCACAAAATTATTGCCAAGCCATTACACAGAGTAGAAGCGCGATGGCAAGATAAAAGGGAGCGGGATACTTGGAATGGCTTTGTTCAAGATCAGACAACAAGAGATGTCTGGAAGCATGACCACATGCTGTCGGACTATCAACGATGGAGTCTATATCGCATGGCTACGTTCCAGCTAAATTGTTTTTATGATGGTTATGCATCACAAGGCGGGTGCGCAATGGACGATCATTGCTCAGCACCTGGGAAAGGGGTCACACATATTGTGTGGGGGTGTACGCGTGCCCAAAAATTATGGGCACGCGTTTTAAGTTTTTGGAACGGATGGTGGGTCGATGAAACGGATTTGGATCCTTACAAGTGGTATTTTGTAGCCAGGCAGGCACCACCGATTTCACGGACAATTATGCAGAGGCTAACGATCAGATGTGGTAGTCAAGCCCAAGCGTGCAGCAAGGAAATGGCCCAGATTGTGGTGGGCGATGTGTTTGATAGGAACGACTTGGCTATGGCAACTACGTAATGAAAAAAAAATTCAAGGAATACGAAGGACAGAGCATGAGCATATCGGTTATCTTTGGAAGAAAACCTTAGAGCAAGTGCAAGCGGTTATAGCGTTCGAAAAGAAATATGCCAGTACGAGGTTACGTGGGATACGTTTGTACGTTTGCAGATATGTCTCGAAAGCATCCAAGGTGAGATGCAAAATCGACCGAATGATCGTCGGAATTTGTTACTCTCGTTTCATCGAGATGAGTATCGATCAGAGGAAGGTTTACACAGAGTACTCAGGAATTTTATTGTAGCTAATAGTTAATTTTTACTAAATAGACTACGTTTTACAACAACAACATCTTATCTTAATGGCTGATTCTCCTGAATTTGTTGGACCTGGTCGAGAAATTATATGATTTATGTTGGATCAAATCCAACATTTTCGTAACTGGATACATATATCCGGAACAGAACAGAATAGGAACACATCAGAATAGTTAACGAATTTGTTGGACGGTATCCAATACAGGTATACAGTGGAAAGCTTAATAGAGGATCCTTGATTTTGAATTGAGTTAAGTTACACAAAAAAATAGAAAAAATATAGTCTACTACTCTTCGTCAGCGTTGTAAGATTTGGCCGATTCTCCACGTGGAGGACTCGAAGTGGGACTTCAACCCACCAGGCCGAATAACATCCTTTAGGCCATGGTCCAAAACTTTTTATTCTCATTCTCAAATCTGATATGTTCCATTCCAAATAAAGGGTACTTTTGGACCACGAAACCATTTTCATTTTATGCGACAGTCATGCGGCTCGTGCTGATTGCACATTGAGTAGGAGTTTTGAAAATTTGAATTTTATTATGTTTCGTGATTAAACTTGCTAATTCTGGATCACTGAAAAGGTTTTACGCGTCAAGTGAACCGCAATGGGGTAATATTGCTCATATTCGTACCACAACCCACTCCAACGGTAAAGAAAACGGGCGCATGCAGTTACGACGCTAGATTTTGATGTGAACGTAACCTTGAGATCGAGGCCACGTCGTGCGACCCAGCGATACCTTCTGGTTGTATGTGTATAGTGGCAATGAGTCGATAACATCGTTCTGCACTGAATCTTACTGAGCAGTCGAGTACGCGATGAAGAACCATCGCTAAAACCACCCCAAGTCATTCAGAATGACAATTAAGTGACCGGGAGCTAGGTTGATCGTCTCCATCTCAGCCAACTTCACGCATAGAGTGATTTAGCCTGCCGGAATGCGATCATTTGCACCAATACGGGTGAAACGAGGATTTACTAGGCTAAACGACATTTTGAGGCGTAAAAGAAGCTGGGAGGTTATGGTGCAGCAGCATCGACTTTGGTCCACTCGAGAGAATCACTCGGCCTTTTCCTCGTTCCCCAGACCTGCGTTGCGTCGTTTGGTTCTCATGGGGCTTCATGACTTTGATTGATGTGTGATGATGGGCTTTCCGCTTTTGAAGAGAAATTTCTTTTCATTTATCCGATTCAAATCATTTATTTTTTTCTTCATCATAAATCTGATCAATCATACGACGGAAATGGCTAAAAGCAAGTAGCTGCTGGAGCTAACTGTACCGATCGTTGCGCTTTATGCGTCCGTACAGGAACTTCTTCCATACGTCGATTATCTGCCCGCTGTTATCCGCCACCAGCTCTTTCGTGAGTTGCCCAAGTTTTGTCTACGAGAGATGGAATTAGCGTGGGAGACTGCTGAAGTGCAAGAACCGCGGTACGGCTTTGATCCACAGGAAGGCGACAAATTCTTGTTTGAACGAGAGACGCAGCGCGAGTGTGATTTTCGATTGGTGCGTCGGGACTACACATCGTCTTTGACTGAGAAGTCGGGGAAAGCGCAGGAGCGTATATATAACCCCAGATGCGGGTTTTGAGAGGAAGAGTTCGCGAGGATAGTCAGTGACAGACAAAATGTGGACGATTTAATGAAAAATCTAATGCTATTCGTCGATGTCGTGCAAAAATTGACATTGCGTAGCTACGAAATCCGCGAAGACAACGTGGAGAGCATACTAGCGCTGCGACACCTCCGGAGTCTAGAAGTGCTCTGCTCAACGCAGCGATTCCTTTGCTGGGAGACTTGGAGTCGCTTAGTCGATCGATTCATCACTTCTCCTCCGTTGTCATCCGTTCTTCCAGTTGGGAAATAAAAGTCATACATGGAACGTTTCACTTGTGGACTCGCGTCGCCATGTCCATTGCGATGCTTGATCTCTCCATTCGTCGCAGCAATTTCACGCGTCGCCCGACCTTCGCGTGGTTAAGTGGATATTCGCTCACGAATATCCACAACCTCATCAGATGCGACAATGACGAAGATCTGTTCGATCTGATCATTTCGCAAGTTCTTTACGAACTTCTTCCAGCTCAAGGCTGGAAGGGCCATCACCCCTGAACTTAATTTCAGAGGGTTATCAAGTGTCATCATCGTGAAAGACTGGCGCGGTCCCTGCCGTCTCCTCATCCGAGCCATGCCTTGGTTCGTCATTTGTCGTGAGACTACTGATACTAATCGAAGCGTTTCGATGCGTCCACTTGGTGTTGCCATCAACTTTCATGCGCTTGTGTTTACTCTCGTCACTATCGCCCCATGACAGCCATTAACGACGCCATTTTCATCTTTGAAGACGTGCGATGCGATGGATGGCGATGGCTCGTTGCCGCATTGACAGGTGCGTACATGTTGGCGATAGATGGCGGTGCTGGGTGACGAGGCTTGGCCCGTCCACGGCGACGGAGGTCCTCGTCATCGTCCGCTCTTCCCATGTCCCCGCCGTCAACTATTGCACTTTGAGTCGTTTTTGATACAAAATACAACTTGAGAATCGCTTTTCGTTTGAGAAACGCTCGGCAAGCCATTCTCATCTGAGAATGGATTTGGAGGGGTAGGGTAAATTTTCACCAATGAGCGTCAGCTTTTTGAGAAAGAGAATGGCTTTTTGCGTTTTGGACCAGGGCCTTATGAGTTCCCGCGAATTAGTGTCTTATCGGTCGTATAACCAAAAGCACCTATGCGAATGTACCTTTAAGGTGTTGGAGGAAAACATTACGGATGCTCAAAATAACTTTAACAAAGACGGCGGTATTACAATCCGTAAGAGAAGTCAAGATGGCAACGACGAGTCCGAAGAACAGAATCAGTCGTTTCTTTGCAAATACGTACGTCCAGCTAAGTTTTGTCTGTGTTGTCTACTCTATTATTTCTCATACCATTCTTGAACTTGGTCCACACCATCCTTCCTATTGTCGTGATGAGTCTAATCGGTGACGATGGTGGCGCCGCGCCTGCGGGCGGAGATTCTGCTTCTCCTTCTCCCCCCCCCCGAGGAAGACGACGCTAAATTGCTGCATCACTTCCATTCATTCGGTACATAGCTAAAATTTCAGTTCATAAAAGACTCTGAACTCTTCACCTGAGCCTTTAAACAATTTAACTGTTTTGTTCTTCTTCACCAGTCTTTTTCTTTCATAGGGTGGTGGCCACTTGTGCTGTTTGAACATGCGTCCCCACAACGTGTGATTTCCTGTAGACACCACCACAGCAACAGCCGTGTCTTGGACCATAGTTGTCGTCCTCAGGATTTTGCTGTCAGAATACAGTGGACTCTGTTGGTCATATAACGGTGAACTGTCAGTCTTGATGTGCTTTATGTTTACTTCGTTATCATTACCACAATCGCCCTGAAGCGACGACTGGTCAACCATGCAGTCAGCCGAGCATTCGATAACGCGCAAATTAGTGCCTGCCACGTCGCCAGCTTTTAGCTCTACGACATCTTCGTAGACAAGACTCATAGCGTCCATGCGTATACATCGAGTGACCGACTCACCCTGCGTCAAAGCTACTCGACGACCCACCGCTGCCTCGCGGGGTAGCGCATTCTCGTATGCCTGCATGGACGCCGTGCGAATAAGACATGGAAGTAAATGTGGTGAAGTGACTCAGAAATTAACGGACTAATGAGAGTGAACGCCCCCACCTGATTGGTGGAAATAGCTGGATGCCCGGACCAGCCGACAAGGGACGTGATCTGGTGGCCGCCGGATGTATCTACCAGCGGCAGGACGGCGCCAGGCCTGGAATCAGGCCAGATGAGTGCGACTGAAGACGTGGGTAGTTGGGCCAGCGGACTAGGCGAACGGGACGACCTCGGATGGTGGACAGCCGAGGGGCGGATTGGTCGGAAGGTATGGGCGAAGGGGCCTGAAGGAGGTTGAGTGTTCTAGAGGACGAAGGAGGCACCCGGGTCGGACGTGGAGCTGCCAAGGAAGTGCTAACGCCAGCGGCAAGTGAGCTTAGATGGATGGCCATCCGGCCGATCCGGCTGGGTTCGATGTACCGGCCGGGCTGGTACCAGCTAGGTTCGGTGTACCGGCCGGGCTGGTACCATTTGGGTTGGGTGTACCGGCCGGGCTGGTACCATCCGGGGTTGGTGTACCGGCCGGGCTGGTACAGAAGAGAGCACCCGATCGGAGTTAACCGGGCTACTTCAGGTAGGACAGATAACTGTCCAGCCGGGCTTTTTGGGGTAGGTTACACAAAAGGGAGTATTGGATATAGGGATAAATCAGTATACGTTTCGCTTTCTTAGACACAAGTCGCTTTTATTGGTTCACAGCGGAGGGCTAACAAGGTCCCCTCTTGCTGCTATTGGTTTGCCCGGGGAAGGTTAAAGTAACCCACCGGAAGTCCCCTGACCGGGAGTCGCGGCGTTGCGTATACTCACCTCAAGTCGCCCTTGTTGTAAACACGGTTATATTAAGTATTGGGAAGTGGTAACATTTTGGCCTTCTGTGGAAGATTGTGGAGTTATATTTGGATTCCCCTTTACGTACACGTTTGGATTTACCCCTTCATTGTTATTGGTTTGGCTGGCCGATCGATTATTCTCGGTCCAGCCGTCGCAGTATACAAACTTCAAGTATATTGCCAGTCGAGCTCCCCGGTGAAGATTTCCGCCCAGGAGCTACCCCTAGTCCTAACCCTCGTCTCCTTATTCGACGGACTTTACACTTTTCGCCCTAGGGTCTATCAAGAGAGCGCAACCGCCAGTGCTGACGGGTACACAAGGTGAGCTTTTAACATGGATCATCCAAGTCGTCACGACCAAGCGGATGGAAGTGACCGATCCAGCCGGCCGGATGCCGGATCCGATCATGACTCGGATGGACGGAGTACCCCCTCCGACAGTCAGTCGTCTGGGCCCCCCGTGGGTGTTCGCATCTCAGGAAGAATTTCTGAGAGCGATTACACCACAATGGTGCGCGTGCCCGGATCTCTTGGTGACCCTGGATATCACCGCGAGTCCCTAGTGGGCGAAAGACCTAAACCTGTCAAATTTGTTGACGATGTTGTGTCGGGTGCATTGGGGGAAGGCATATCGCCCCCAATGTTGCTGAAGATGGAAGGATGCGATGGTCGCCTCGGATTGGGGGTGTTCGAGGTCGACATTAAAGAAGAAGTTACTCCCCTAGAGGCTCCGCCGGGGGCGGATTACGGTACTATTCACTGTAGTACCGGCCGCTATACCCCGGCTGGAGCCGGATCGAATTATGGTGCAAGTCACCATAGTCCGAGGAAGGGTCATGGTTTCGACCATGATTCTAACAAACAAATGCATATTATGGATATCAAAGAAGATAAAATTAAGAAAGAAGAATCGGAAGTCGGATACGACCGGAGTGGGAAGCCAGCCGGATTGGGACCAAGTCACGATCCGGGCCACTTACCCCTAAAGAGACCGGATTGGCAGGAATCGGATTATCCAACCCTCAAAGATAGGCCACGTTTCGAAGAAGAAGAAGAAAAGTTGGACGGTCTATCAACGGATACAGACCTGGAGCGTGCTTTCCATCTTCACGAGTTGGGGCAGTTCTTGCGGACGGATAAGCTGCTGAAGATAACACGGCCGAAAATCCTAGGCGGATTGAAAGGTCCCGTCTCTCCCCCAACCCTCTCAGACAGCCACGTGTCCCTTATTAGAGGACTATTCGATCAACTCAAACAAGCCGGAATTAACCCCGGCGTGTTCGATCCGAACGAGCTTTTCGATCTGAAGGTGGACAAGTTGAAGGAGGCATCCAGCGCACTGCACGACCGCTTGGTACCGCTAGTGGCCTGTCCGCCGTCGAAGAAGATGACAACCACGACTAGAGTAGCGCCTTCCACGCCGTCGGCAGCAAGCAGACCGGTCGGAATACTCTCGGGTTCTTCTCAGTACGGGTCTGCCCCTTCGGAAGCGGACTCATCCGACTCATCGGTGGGTATTACCCGTATGACGCTTGGCCCAAGGGGAGCAGCGCGTGTGGCGACGGCCATGCGGCTTGGAGGACGTGAGGATCCGGATACGCCCGAGCGGAAGAAAGCCAGCCAGTACAGCGTATAGGCCCAGTGGACGGTGACGGCGGGTCCAGAACCGAAAGAGGAAGACGAAGACGCGGATGGGCGGATAAAAAGGAATGTCGATCTGGCAGCCCGGCCGCCCCCCAAGTCGCTCCGCAAGCTGACCCCCAGGAGAGCCTTCAAGTGCCGGATCACCTGCATAATTTTTTTTCGGCGATGATGGGACGATACTTGGAAGAGCAGCGTCGGCTGAGTGCCAGCCGCGGCAGTCCGCAGTCACCGGACCAGCCGGCTCGTCGTGGAAGTCAGGCGTCCGAGCCAGTTCAGTACTATGCGAGGGAGCCGAGTGACGAAGACATGGAGTCGGTGCAGTCCAAGCAGAGTGAACCCCATGCCGCCTCGCCGAGCCGCCAGATAGGTCGCCGAACCGGACGGCGGCCAACGAATAGGAAGCTGTCTCTTAGCGACGTGGATATGCAATCCGTCAATTCGGTCAAGCACCACTACGATCCGGATGACCTGGACCTGGGGATGGATCGCCGAGCCAACATGGCCTCGGACTAAGCGTTTGATTCGGACTCAGGAGCGATTACGAGGGTGCGAATGTCTGCCACGTCCGGGCTAAAAGATTTTACTGGACGAGACACGGACGAGGACCAAGCCCGAGGATGGCTGAGCAAGACGAAGTCGGCATTTCTCAGAGACCGGACGTCGGACTATGAGAAGTGCCTGATCTTTGGAGACTTGATGAAGGGTCCGGCTAAAAACTGGATCCAACATCTCAGTCGGGAAGTCCGAGATGATTGAAAGGAACTGGTTGAAGCGTTCGGAGAGCAATACCGCGGATCTGGAACGTCGGCGGCGCGCCAATATTTCCACACCAGGAAGCGGGCGGATGAGACCCCTCTGGAATCTCTCCATCGCCTAAATGGCGCTGGCATGAGGGCGAATATCCCGGTTAAAGAAGATGCCAGCCAGTCGGAAGCCGCTCGTGAAGATGTGGAACATTTTATCGGCACGTTGGACGAACGGGAGCTGGCGGACCAGCCGGCGTTACTGCGATTTAAGAACACCACGGAGCTGGAACTGACGCTGCGCACCTACCTAAGAGCGAAGAAGCGAGGCCCCAAGGCAGCAGTTGGAACCGGCCGGTTCAAGTCTCGTTTTAACTCGGATCATGGAAGCCGGTCGCCATCTACCAGGACGGCCCGAGCCGTCCGCATGTTTGCCCGAGAGTCAGACGCGACTAGCTCGGAAGAGGAGTATCAGCAATCTGGGGGCGAGTACGAGAAAGAGCAGTACCGGTACCTGTTCTCGGCAGAAGCCAGTCAGCCATCCAGGCTGCCAGCTGGGTCCAGTCGGCCGAAAGGGTTTTCCGGCTCGAACTTACCAGGATTACCCCAGATGCAAATGTACCCACTGTTGGTCCATCAAGCATGACGACCGGAGCTGTTGGAAGCGGCTGACCTGCAAGAAGTGCGAAAGGAAAAGGCATCCGGCGGAACACTGCTTGTTTTCTTTGTAAGTCTTGCGGGGAAGTGCACGAGGCGGGACGGTGCCCAATTGAAGAATTCTACAACCAGATGAAGAAGTGGTACGTCCCGACCAAGCATGCTAGAATGTTGCCGCCCGGGGTGGAAAAGATGTTAAACTAGATCGCTCGCCAGGTTGGAATCTGGTTCGAGCCGAGTGGTCTAGTGTTAGTATCTATGCATATGTCGGTAAGGAGGATAATCAAGAAGCAAAGCAAAGCGTAACCGACAATACATGTAAGTTTGACGGTTACGTCATCCGGTCCCCACGGCTGACCCCTTCGTGGTGAGCAGTATACGAACGGACGAATATTCTCGGTCTGAAGAGCTTATGGAATTGAATCTGTTACCCGGCGAGTGACGAGGTTATTGGAAATACCATTCACCGGATAAGTGGTTCAAGCAAGGCGGATGGTAAAATCAATAACCAGAAGGCCACCATGCTGTTTGACTCTGGCGCAGAAGTGACCATCGTTGACACCACCTTTGCTCGTAAGGTGGGGTGTGAAATAGACGAGACGTAGCGGCAGGATTGTATCGGCATTGGAGAAAGTTCATACATGACCCAAGGAAGGACAAGAGTTAAGATTACGTTGGCTGGGTCTTTGGTGTATTACTTTACCGCCTGGGTAGGTAAGCTGGCTGGGCAGGATGCAATTCTGGGCATGGACTTTATGGTCCCAGCCGGCATACGATTGGATTTATCGCATGGAACATTGACGTTGCCGGATGAGGTACAGATCCAGCTGGCCGGCCGGCGGCCCTTATATGGTGCCCACGTCCAGTTCCTCAAGTTAGGTCAGTTTGTAACGGTACCAGTGGGAAAAGCGGTGGAAGTAATGGTACGACCACACGACAGGCGGCGTAAGTTATGGCTGACAAGGGGCGAGTGCTGGGTACCCTCGTTTGTCAAAGGGGATGGTCATCTCAGCTCTATAAGCGTGACCAACATCTCGGAAAGGCCCCTCACCTTGCATGAAGACGTGATCATTGGAATGTGGCTGGCCGAGGACAAGGTGCCCCGCCGGCCGGGTTATGTCACTATTGGCTCAAGACGCTATATCGAGTGGCAAAACCTGGCCTTTCAGGCAACCACCGATTTGGTCAGCGAAGAGGAAGAATTGGAAGAGGACCAGACGCCAATGGTGGCTAAACCCGAGTACCGGACCCCTTCTAAGATATTGACGCGGAGCCGGCCGTCGCCGGATCCGGCTGAACGTATTGGCCGAGACTATGCCCCGATCGCTAAACTGGTTTTGCCCACCCCGATGGAGACGGACGAACGACGGAATCGGGAGAAAGGACAAGGCAGAGTTACATGTGCAGTCACACCCGATGCCGGATGGTTTGATGAAATAACCGAAGGCGGATCCACCCAGCCGGCCGATCAGAATTCGGAAATAGCCGAAGGCGGATCGACCCAGCCGGCCGATCAAGAATTCGGAAATAACCGAAGGCGGATCCACCCAGCCGGCCGATCAGAATTCGGAAATAGCCGAAGGCGGATCGACCCAGCCGGCCGATCAGGGTCCCGAATTAGTCGAAGCTGACCAAGTCTGCATTCATGAAGGGGGCGAGCTATATGTTGGAGGCATGGAGGATCAGATGGCGGTGCTACCTGAGGTAACCCTCTGCCCCCCGGCGGTTACTATTGACGATCTGCATGTGGGAGACCCGGATGTGAACACCCCGGAAGAGATCAGCAGGCTGAAGGATATCATATGGAAACGAAAGCATCTGCTGATTGGACCAGGAAACGCACTTCCTCCGGCCGCCCATGGGGCGGTATGCGACATTGATGTGGGAAACGCCAAGCCGGTTGCACAAAGATGCCGAAGAGTCGCCCCCGAGTATCGGGAAAAGCTGTCAGAGCTTATCAAGGGATTGCTGGTCTCCAAGATAATTCAGCTGTCCACCTCGCCATGGGCTTCGCCCATTGTTATCATTATCAAGAAGAATGGGGTGGATATAAGGCTGTGTATTGACTACCGGCTGGTGAACCGGCTGACTAAGCTGATGGTTTACCCG
The DNA here is from genome assembly GCA_001887855.2 of Sclerospora graminicola. Classification (NCBI taxonomy): domain Eukaryota; phylum Oomycota; class Peronosporomycetes; order Peronosporales; family Peronosporaceae; genus Sclerospora; species Sclerospora graminicola. The sequence continues at coordinate 475 of MIQA02007338.1, read as the reverse complement.
ATGCCGTTGATAAACGACCTGTTGGAGGACTTGGATAAAATTTTGTGGTATTGCTCATTGGACATGGCCAGTGGATTTTGGGTGGTCTCTATGACCGATCATGCACGGGAGATCTCTGCGTTCGTGACGCCCTTCGGGTTGTTCGAGTGGAACCGGATGCCGTTCGGCCTGAAGAATGCTCCGCAGATTTATCAACGGCTGATAGATAACGCGCTGTATGGACACTTCAAGATCAAGGCGGACCAAGATCCGGCTCTGGTCGGGGATGTGTTTGCCGAAGGTGACCCGGACCCCGACCCAAAACCTTCAGTTTTGGGGCGGCGGTCTTACATTGATGACATTCTCGTTACGGCAACTACCTGGGATTTACTGTGTAACAAAGTGGAGAAGTTGATGATTACGTGTGAAAGTGGAATCTTTCGATTAGTGTGGTTAAGAGTTTCTGGGGAAAGACTAAGGTGACCTATTTGGGTCA
>MIQA02007337.1:0-15008 GCA_001887855.2 Sclerospora graminicola | reverse complement strand
CGCAATAATCGCAACGGCAGTAAGTGGGTCACAAACCGATCAATATTGTGTACTTAAACTAACAATCTCCTGTATCAGTGAAATACCACTATCGGATTCCACGCAAAATTTATTTTTTACTGGCACTGCCTGCAGCTTTTGACTTGTTAGCCACTTTCGTAGCGAATATCGGGCTACTCTACGTCACTGTCAGTGTGTTTCAGCTCATGAAGTGTACTGTCATTGTGTTTGTGGCGTTGCTTAAGGTCTTTGTTCTCAAAGATCGGCTTCGCGGTTACATGTGGATTGGGATTGGTCTCAACATGCTTGCAGCACTGATGGTAGGCTCCACAAGTCTTGCAGACTCGGACTCGCAAGACAACAACTCGGACGGCAAGCACCCAGCGTTTGGCGTGCTCATGGTAGTCTTGAGTTGCGCTATCCAAGCCGTGCAGTATGTATTCGAAGAGAAACTGATGGACGAAGGCGACAGTGCTCCTCCTCTTGTGGTTGTAGGCATGGAAGGTGTCTGGGGCTTGCTTCTGACCTCGTTCGTGATCTATCCAATTGCTTACTTTGCGCCAGGGAATGACTTGGGCTCGAATGAGCGATTTGATGATGCTTATCAGATGCTTCTGAATAGCGGACTGGCTCAGACGGTCGTGTTCGTTTACTTACTCGTGATTCTCGGCTACAATGTATTCGCTGTGTCGGTCACTTATCTGCTGAATTCGATCTGGCACGCGATTCTGGATAATTTCCGTCCCATTACGGTCTGGGGAGCAGATTTGATGCTCTTTTACTTCTTCACACAAGGTCAGTTTGGCGAGCGCTGGACCATCTGGAGCTGGCTCCAGCTTGCAGGCATGATTACCTTGTTGATAGGCACGGCTATCTATAATGGCACGCTACGTCTACCCGGATTCGTGTATCTGGAACCAATTGAAGCAGCGATGACTCCTATTCGTACACCGGAGGCTCTTAGCGCGTCTACATTCTCTCGTTCACCGTTAATCACTCGCAACGCAATGAAAGCCGCAGAAATTGCCCGTCGTACGCCTAATGCCAACGATCGCGACCGTGTGCGACGCGAGTTCATGACGGAGTATCAGCCGTTAACTGACGCAGATTCTCGACGACGAATTGATCCAGCAGGCCACACGTACGGATCTCTTGAGACGTAATCGTACTCGCTTTGTTTAAGTGTGCGGCAGCGCACTACCGAGCACACAGCAGCAATAGAGCAATCACCAACTTAAGAGCGTTTATCTTGTGATCCATAGGTTAAAAGAGAAGAAATACTCTTCTTTGTGTTCGTCGAAACCCGCTCTAAGAGCGTTTTGAGCTCTCCAACTTGAGCACGCAACTGAAAGTTTTCCTGTTTTAATTGGACGTGGACGGCAAAGCTTTTTGACTCGGTAACATGTGCCTTATGTTGTGCAATTTCATCAGCAAGCTGTTGTTGTACTGATGCGGTCTCCACTAGCAACGAGCGATAGTCTCGTTCGAGAGAGGCATAGCGCTCTTCGGTCTCGTTCACTTGTGCTAATAGCGTTTTTTGATGAAGCAGCAATTTCGTGGATGACGAAGCCTTGAGTCGCTCTTTCGATGCATTTGACGCTAACGTCCGAGTCTCTTCCCGGGAAATCTCTAACTCTTCCATGAGCGACTTGTGTTGTGTCTGGATCGCAGCGAGTTGGGATTGCAATGCAGCTATTTGGTCTCGTTGCGAGGAAACTTCCTTCGACATACGGTCCATGTCCTGTTTGGCCTCAAGTAAGAGTGCTTCAGCTGACAAACGAGCACTATCCGCTTCCTTCCACGCTTGGCGACTTGATTCCAGTTCGCCTTCTAGTCGTTGCTTCGCTTCCTCGATCATTGCAGTATACTGTATACTTTGAGTTTGTGGTTGCGTCATCTCAGCAATCGTCGCTTGAAGCTGTGCTCGTTCCTCCTTCCACGTTTGTCGCTCGTGGTTGAGTCTATCATGTGCGTTGCGTAGAGCAGTGTCCATGTCATTTTTCAGTTTGGTATTCGTCGTTGTCAGTGTCTCTACAATAAGAAGCTGCTTCGTAAGCTTTGCTGTAGCGGCTTCCTCACGTTGCTTCAACTCGCTTACGCTTTTATCTTTGATACGTGTGCTTTCGTCATCAACATCAAGTGGTTGCATCAGCTCTTGATCAAGGCCTTGATTTACCTTTTCAAGGTTTGCTATCCGTTTACGCAGCTCGACATTTTCATCCACTGTTCTTTGCAAAATTTCTAATGTTCGCACATGCTTGGAACGTAGCTTTTCCGACTCATTGTCCAACGTCTTCATCGTGGTCAGTGAGCGACGCTTGAGTCCGATATAAATAGCGCCAAGGAGAGCCGTATTACTGTCTAAGAATGTCAATTATACATGCATCATAACTCATTTTATGCTATAAGTAGCCGTCCTTTTGATGCGATCTGCAACCAGCTTGCCTCAACGTGTGCCAAGTGCGGGGTTGTCTGTCCACGATTGCATTTAATTTTTCGGAGCGAGTTTATCAAGCCGCAAACTTCGACAAAGAGTATGTACTAGGTTCTTGAAAAGACTGTGTTGCGAGCAGAGAATTTCCGGTAGTGCTCCCAGTCACGGACTAGTACCACGGCTATTCTTTCAAGCATTGGTGTCGTTCTGCAATATAAGATGAGTTGCCCCGTTATGGTCTGTCCTGCAACCCTCGACAGAAAGCAGTTCGATCGCACACGTATTGCGACAACTTGTCCAAACGCACCGACATCCCGCGGGCCGTTCAGCCACATCGTGACCATTTTCAATCAGCTTTGAGCGAATGAGTGCCTCAAATAAATAGCGATCGATGGTCTCAGACATGTGATCTTGGCGTGCGTATTTCTCTCCAAGGTATCAGAATTTGATCGCCACTGTATCAGCATTACTTACGATCTCTACTGGAGAAATATACCCAGAGAGAAGCAAAAAAAGAAAAGATAGGCATCAACGAGGCCTAGTTGGGAACTAGGTGCAATCCAAATTGTTCTCTATCTCGCTCTTCTGTCATACTTACTCCCCTCGCTGCTTTCTAGATGGCCTACACGGCGTTTGATCGACTCAATTAGCGTTGTCTATTCACGTGAACGCCCGCCAGCTTTACTATATAGCAGACGTAGCTCGTCAATCAGTACAAGTCCTCGCACTGCAAAAACAAAGAGTGTTGGTCCTTGTCAGAACTATCACCTCGTTGGCGTTTCCTTGACGCGAAATCCACTTCATCTTGTCCATGTGTCCAAATATCCGCAGTACGTAGGCCGTCAGCTTGCGTCCCCCATTAGCATTGATGAAGCCTTCGAAAATGTCTGCTATCATCTTCAGTCCATCCAGACCAATTTCATTCTCATTTAAGTCAATAAACGTGATGTTGTCAAGAGGGATAGTAAACGTAGCGTAACCAATGTGACTTCTTGCTTCGGCACATTGCATTCTGAATCGCTGAAAAGCGCCTTCAAGTACTTTCCATAGCCACGAGCAGCCATCAAATAGAAACGAAAAAGTTTCGACTGGCAAGCTCGTTGTAGCTGAATCGAGCGGTTCAATGCATCGTTTGTGTGATTTTGTGAAGCTTGTTCAGTACAAACATGACGAATAAAGTCCAATTGCTGGCGGGTGCGTTCCCCGTTTTTCAAAAATTGACAAAAGCTGCGAACAAGGAGCTCGCGATCCGATTTGGGGAGACTAATTTCATCTAGAATAGCATTCAATTGTTCTTCATCCGTCGATTCGAGGAGAAAATATCCACCTTGTTCGGCAATTCGTGCTATTAACTGTGTACCCTGATCATAGCCCCAGTGACCGTAATGGAGCCAAGCTTTCGCAGATTTTGGCGACACTGCAATCGCAGCTACAAGACATTTATGTGCCGCTGCATCCTGTGGCTCAGATAATTGAATATCTCGAGTGGCTATGTCGCTCCAAAGCTCTTGATTAGCGAGGTCCGTCATTGACATGAGCGTAGTGTTGAGCAATCGAGACCAAGCAGCTGGTGATCGTAATACAGTGCTATCAGCTCGAACAAATTTCCTGGCAAGATGAAGCAATAACTAAAATGTGGTTCTTTCTAGTCCTCATGTTCCATTGATTGCAATCGATTTCAAACTGGATTCGCACTGTGTCTCTAAAAGATGAAGACCTTCATCCTCCATTCCCATAGCCTCAAGTAATTTGGCCTTTTCGTACTTGGCAGCCACTAAAACTGATTCACTTGCATTTCCTTCATGAGCCTCCGCTTTCCTCAAAAATTGTTGGGCAAAAGCAAAGTTGCGCTGTTTTCGAGTCAATCGAGCAACACTGACCAAGTGCAGGCTAACCGAGTCGACACTCTCAGTTGGCCTCGTGAGACTTAAAGTCGGTGTAGAACAGAATAGCTGGCTCCACGCAGCAGAGTCATGCATCACAGAGTTAAGTCGAGTCGCCCCAGTGAGTACTTCTGTTTAGTGCATGAGCGTTGCTTGTGACTTTTCTGAAATCCCAGACGATCGAAAAAAACATACCTCAGCTCTCTTACCAATCTTTTCCCCTGCGTATCCATTCCAAGGCGACGGCTGCAACGCCAACGAAATCAATTCCCTCTGAATTTCGTCAACAACATTGTCGTGATGCATATCCGGTACTTTTTCGGCGTCTAAGGCACGATTCTCACCCCACTCTTGAAGCCTCCGTGCCACATTTTTGTTCGAATGCATCTTGTGTTCGCATTCATTCCGACTTTTCCGTTTATTCGGTCACTTTTGGCGCCAGCTTTACATATCGTTCCAAGCTCGTCCCTCCATCGCTCACTGCACTCCACTATTTCTTCAAGTCCCTCAATGTGATGGTCATAATCGACTTGAGACTGAGCTATATCAATAAACTGGATGACAAACTCGCGGAGCTTCGTCCATTCATGTAAAGATGCAAAAATCGCTTCACTTGAGCCCGTTTTACAAGTGCTCCAAGAATTGCAGAAGCACCACCATTACACAACTGATTTTGCGCCAAAGATAGAGACGTGAGCGTAACATTGCTCTCAAGCGCTATCAACAGCCGAGCAGATACACCAGCTTCAAACAGATGGACATACTCTGCTTCTAGGTGCGTGACGGAGGAGTAAGTCAACAGAAAAATCGGCCAGGACATCCCCAAAACTAACGTCAAAATCATTGCAAGTAACATCCAAATGCGTGAGAATCTTGTTGGGACCCAGCGCTAGCAGCAGACTGGTGACACTTTCGAGACCGAAATTGCAGCAGTAGAAGTTCAAGTGGGTCAACATCGCCGTCGATCCAACAACCGGAGAAGCTAGCATTGATGTCAATGCGTGGATTGCTGGGACACGGATTTTACGACTGTATGATAGTTCAAGACCTTCTAGATTGAGCACGCCATCTAAGCTTGCTCGGCAGATTGCTTCGACTATTTTGAGCGATAAGTCGTTGGTATAGAGATGGAGGTGTCGTAAAGGCAGTAGTTGACGTATTTCCGCGAGTCCAACAAATTCATCACCTTCAAGCGAGTCCGCCCCTAAGAAGAGTCGCTGCAGCGCTGGGAGACGAAGTGCTGCATTAACGAGCAACTTCTTGTCAAATTTTGCGATGCAGTTAAGTACTCTTAGTTGCAACAATTGTGGCATCTCCCGCGCTACCAACATGCGATATCCTTCAGGTTGAAATATTACCGACTCAAACTCTAGCACTGTAATTCTGCCCGTGTTCAGCCGTTTGTCCACTACAAAGGTTGGTTTCGCCAATGTGGTAGAGAGACGAGAAAATTCACTATCGCTTAGGCTGCCGGGAGCTAATTTTAGCTCTGTAAGATGAGGATACTCTTTCACTAAGTGTCTCATGGTCTCCCAACAAAAGTTTTGGTGATATAGACTCCCTACTTCTAGACGCTGGACGTATCGCAGCGCCAAGAGTATCTCCGCGTTTTCTTTGCAGACAAATTCACCGAGCATCTTAAGTACTCTCACGACATCAACAAATGGCTTTTGGTTTTCCATCAGCTCGTCCACATATCTTAAATGTTGATGTTGCTGCCGTTCGATCATGCTTGAGAACTCTAATTCCCAAAGGGACACGTGTCTGCAGTTACGTATACGTTCTATCATGCTCCGCGAATTCTTAACCAAACGCCTACTGCAATCACTTTGTTTCCGCAATCGAGCCTCCCACTCGCGCTGTGTCTCACGGTCAAACAAAAATCTGTCGCCTGACAGTGGTTCGAAGCCGTCCCGCGCGTAGACGAAACGAAGACAATTTATGAAAGAGCTGATGGCGAAGGAACGTGGGCAGAAATTCAATATAGGCAAGAAGCTCTGGCACAGGTGTATGGAGGCTACGGTCGCCACTGTAAGTTCCACCAGTGACGCCATCCGTGTTTTTAATTACCAGTAATGAGATAGATAGCCCATGAATGATGGGAGCTAATGATGGTTTTTGACCATGGCATCGTTGAAAACCTGTATAACTCTCAAAACTATCCTCCCATTTTGGACCGTGTCATTCAATACGTGACAACAAGGTAAGGGAAGGGCCTGTGGCCTTCGCCGTTATCTTTATTGAAGTTCACGTCATGCATGGTAAAGGTACAAGGGATGTGGTGGGGGTGCGAATATTATCTCCCTTGTAATACATGTAATGCTTTACGCGAATATAATGGCAAAGTAGCAAATTGAATTACCGGTATACTCGGTAGGGAGCACCCCCCTCTAGGATATTTCGCACCCCCCTGTACCATAACATAAGGTACAGTGTACCGAAGTGTACATTGTGTGTCAGATGGATCGTCTCAATGATTTGTGCTGCTCAATGGCTGAGCCAACTTCAACTGACAGGACAATAACAGCAGATCTACCGTACCGAAGCACCAACTTCCACGAATCCATATCATCTATGGTTGTGAACATGATACGCGCGACGCCGTTCGATGAGACATGTCAAGAATCGCGACTACTTTTACGTCGAAGTGACCGGCACAAAGATCCTTTCAAACAATCTTCGCTAGGTTACCGTCTTTTGCATTCCGTCAATTCCCATCAACTCATGCCGTGCTCGCGCCAAGTTCTTGGTATGCTGTTTCTTCTGTTAAGAGAATGAGTCGCCGGTCTCAGTCTACATGTTGGGGATGATGAATTCCATTTCTTATGTTTTCGTCAACTCGTTTAATTAAAAGCCTGAGACCAAGACAAACTTTTCGCTGTAGGGCAACTGCACTCTTTTTTGGTGACACCAACCACACGACGATCAGCTACAAAGAATGCTACGAACTATTCACTTGGTGTTGTCATTTATCATAAGAATTAGGCTATATGTATCTCAAAGTTGTCGCCTGCTCCCCACAAGGTAACTTTAAAAGTTTAACAGAGTGTACATGTATACCGGCTCTTTCAAAGTTGATGAATGAAGTGATTTTGCTGCTGACGGTTGAATTTTGTTACTAGAGTGTCTGCTTCAGCCAACAGCACGGCTCTTTTGGCATGCTGTCATCATCCTCTGAAGACGAAGCGGCCAAAAATTATCCGAATCGTCGTCCGATTCAGACATGTCCTCCTCTCTACTTTCTCCTTCTGATCACTGCTGTCTTTCGACTTCGACGACACTGAGGTGAATCGTTCCACTCACTTTTGCTGCAGAATTGACTTCATTTATTACGGTACACTGTACCTTATTTATGGTACAGTGAGTGGGGTGCGAATAACATCTCCCATACTCGGTATTAATACTTGGATGATAAATACGTTCAGATCGTTACGAACAACCCGATGTCGTCAAATCAACACGGGTCATTATTCTCTTCGTTGTTGTGGTCATGTCGTGCCATTCTGAGTTTTGATCAACCCAAACATGGTCGTCCTTGCTCCGAACGTAATCGCCAAGACGACTCTATTCCACATTCCAGCCTCTATCGAATTTGTAAAAAGCAGAAATAGCATGGAATCTCATCCTCACGCAGCTGACCGCTGGCGACAGGTTCGCTCTCGAATGGGGCGCTTGACACGCGGCATTAAACGTGTCAAGAAGCGTAGTATTGAGGAAGAAGAGCAGACGAAAGTCACGTGCCAAGTGTCGATTTTACACAAAGATTTCTGGCTCGAAGCTCTGGATGAACAGCATCGTTACGGGTTTCATCTACGGGCATTTCATAAAGCCTGGAAACATGAGATGGAAGCGAAGCGCGACACTTGTGGCAGTCGAGATGTTTCGTTTTTTCACTGGCTGGACTACGGGAATGGAAGACATGTCGATTTGCCTGAATGTAGTCAGCAGAGTCTGCGCACGACTTTGGTGGAATATTGTAATGAAGAAGAGCGGAAAAGTTATGAGATCAAGTTCATCGCACGCGGACACAACGAAGAGGTCAATGTGCAGTATGCAGCGTCAGGACGCATTGTGCACACGGACGAAAGCAGTAAATGGATTTTTGTCTTAGACGTCTCGGGTCGAATGTATCTCGGCCGCAAACGCAAAGGCACATTTCACCACTCGAGCTTTGTCTCGGGTGCGCCCATTGTTGCAGCGGGCAAGATCGTCATTAAGAATGGCGTGATCCTAGCTGTCGAGCCACACAGTGGTCATTTTAAACCGCGACTAGAAAACCTCTTAGCTCTGTGTTTTGTTCTGACAACCCATGGCGTGGACATCGACGACATTGCCTTTGTCAAGCCAAAAAAGTGGACCTGTGACTGGCCGTTTACATCGCAGCCAAACGTTGAGCTTGAGGACTTTGTTGGTGCCTCAGACACAGACTACGGGGCTTGAAGCAGAATTGCTGGTACCATTTTAAAATAGCACATTTGCATTAATATTTAACACAGAAGGTGAAAACTGTGTCTCGAAATTACGGATTTCTCTTTATCGTCGCTTGTATTCACAAGCTTTCAATTCAATCGGTCCCACGTTTTGTGGTTGACGCGACGACTTGATGAAATCAAAGAGCACAAACATTTTGTTGCGTTCGTCCTTGTGTTTGCAGTCCAGTCCCATTTTACGTAACGTTTGTACGAAGCCATCGATTCCACCGAGCGCGTCACTCTCGAAACGACTCTTCACCTCGGCGACCTTCAATACACCACCTGGCTTGACCACACGATACGCTTCGCGCACATACTCGCGAACACTCCTCCCCATTAGCGCCAAGCAGTACACACCGATATCAATGCTGTTATCCTTTAAAGGAACCTACATACAAAAGAATCACAGCTTAGCAATCATCACACGAGTAGTCCCACAGCCTTTTTTTTCAACTTACAGCTGCAATGTTGCATGCCGTCACGTGCGGTTTGCGAGACACTAAATCAAAAGAGTGCACTTTGTTCGGCACGCTCTCAGCCAAGCGTGCATCTCCACAGCCGAAATCCGCCACAACTGCCTTTGGGAAACGTCTTCACACAGAAAATACGCGTTAGCAAGCTATCAGTAGTCACAAAATGCTCCTCTCCACACGCTACGGCGTACTTTACGTAATCGATAAAGGTGTCAAGAGGGTTTGTAGGCCACTTGTCCGCCATCTCTCGGAAGCCTTGATGATACACATCAAAGAGCACTGGATCGATTTGAAACGTCGTAAACGCGTCATCTCCTGTGCTGGTGTACAACTGTTCATTGAGCATGCGGAATTTTCCGCCATCGAGTTTGCGCCGCATCTCCGCGAGATTTTCGGCAGGTGTCAAGGCTTTGGGTTTACCTTTTGAATGACTTTTTCCATTCTTTTGCTGCAGAGTATGCCTGGATTTTGGTATAACTGCAATCTGGTGCGTCTGATTTTTATGAGTAGCCTTGACACTACCACCTGAAGAGACTGGTTTTCTCTTGGCGCTACCTTTCTTCACACCGCTTTTATGACTCTTCTTCCCCATTAATAAAGACGATATTGCAAACTTATCTATTTTGCACCAATTGGCGCACTTTAGACGTAGACTACAGTCACACCTCCATATGAGAACTCCCCTAAATGGCACATATCCTTTATCTGAAACCACAAGTCTCTGCACCAATCAGGAGGAGCGAATTCCCTCTTTTCCTGGATCATTTTATAAGTGGTCACCATAAAGCCAACTTACGCTGGACGAAAAGAAGCAGGTGCAGCTCCACGTGGAGCAAAATCCACAAATTAAAAGTTGGGCACTTCAAGAACTGATTTCTTCGAAGTTTGGGGTGCGTGTGGAAGAATATAATCGTACTCGCAAAGTATTGGAAAAGGTGAGTCAAAATTACAGAAGCTACTGGTACTGCAAAACTGAATCGTCGGCAACGATTCGGACATAAGAGACTTAGTCAGCTCGTAAATTTTTTAATTAGTCTCATTCAATTGTTTTTTCTTCTGTACATTATACCAAGCAACGTTCGTAGATCCTCATAGTAGGCAACGGTAATCATCCCTTCCAAATTGTTTTCCTTTAGTAAATTCACATGCAGCTCTAGGTGGAGCGATTAAAAAGCGACGATATTTTATCCACACTTAACCCTGCAAGACGACGGCGATGGCAATGGCCAAGTCCCAAAAAAAGCACATCCAGCAATGCATTTCATTCCGCAGCAAGTCGGCGACGCCGAGATCCCCTTCGAAAAATTGCACTTCGGTCTTTGGTCGATCCCCACTGTTTCGTCCACCCAGGGAGAAAAAAGAGTACCGCTCTACGGCATCTCCCATCGATTTCTGGGCAATGTCGACCCCCACATGCTTGGATAAATTGCGTTTTGTCCACTTGATGAGATCGCCACCTCTGCCATATGCTAAATCTAGGACTTGATCGCCCTCCCGTTGCGAGTATTCATTAATTAAGATGGATTTTACATATTGTTCAGGGCACGCATATGAAACAGCAAACTCGCCGCTCGATCATTCTGATCGCGTCGTTGCAGCTGATTATAAAAAGCTGCCGCCACATCGTAATCTTTCTCTCGCGCGTTCTCTTCGTTACCATCGTTCGGCATGAGCTCATACGACCACTTTGAACCTATTCCTGTGTCTTTCATCAGTGACATTCGATTCGGAGGCGACACTACGTTTAAAATGCGCATGGTATTGGACATGTTTTGTGCCATCGGTGCACGTGGAGACACGGTATTTGCAATTAAAAAAGCAATTACCGTAAAAGTCGGATCCAGTGGGACATACGGATCGAGTGGGACACCACCAATCTGTAATGTTGACACCCCACCCACATGTCAAAATCTGCCGAGGTTTATTACCGAATTTCTGTACGCTCCACACAAGTCAACAATTTTTTTTTGACTTGATTACGACGAAAAAAAAGTGTCCCACCGGATCCGACTTTTACGGTAGTTCCTCTACCTTAAGTAGTACCGTATCTCATCCCCCATATATGGCGTTTCTATACCTGGACCACTCTTGGGTTGTGAGTGCGCCACATAAGAAGGTGTGACTGTAATGTCGCCCAAACGGTAATATGGACTCCACGGTACTACTGTATTACTTTTCCGATGTGACGCTACCGGTACGATTATTAGTTTTCCTACAGCTATACAGCTATCAGAAAAACGATACGAAGAAAACAAATAAAAATATTACCGTTCTTCCTGTATATGAACCTGGTGGCGGTAACCCGGGTTCTTACCGTAACCCGGGTGTGCCACTATTGCCTTTGGACGGAAAGGGGCTACATCCCTCCCGTTTTATACATCCATCGCTTCGATATCCAAGCGAAGAATGAATGCGAGTGTTGAGCTCTTCCTCGAGATCCAGCTGCGATCGCTTGGACATGGCCCGGGGCCATTCAGGCACCGACCGTAACGAGGTTTATACTTCCTTCTGTCCTACATAATAAACTGTAGAGGTGTCCATAGTAATAACAGGTAACACTGTATTACTATTACTATTTATACTGAGTACTACTATTAAGTACTTTCACACAAGGGTCATAGAATGGAGATGACCTCAACAAGTGACAAAACCCAACAGGTTTTGAGCCCAACAATCGAAGATGCTGACTGGTCGGAACCGCGGGTCAGACCCGAAAACCCGGAGAACAACCAGAGAAAAAGAAGAAATAACTGGATCCACCCCATTCGACATTGTCGCATTCGGAAACAAAAGAAAGTGGACGCGAAGATACAACGGGCATTTCGGCGTCATACGCCAAATATCAAGCCACACTACAACCACTAGGAGAAGAAGAAACAATGGTAATCAAGGATACAAGCCGAGACATTCGTGTACCGGAGTTAACGGGCGCTGACGACTGCGCATTATGGAAGCCAAAGATAAGGGCGAAGTTAGCCGCGCATAGAATGCTAGCGCTAGTAGAAGGCCGCGAAAGATGCGAGAAACCTTAATACTGAGCGATGCTGGGACATTCGTAACAAGTAGGCTCATTTGTTTCTCGTGGACTCTAAGCGCAAACCTTGCGCTAAGACTAAACAACGCTATCGAGACTGGACAGGCGCATCTACTATACAATGCCATACTAGCTGAAGTTGATGGGATGCTGCTGCGTAACAAGCTTGACGTATTGATGTTGAGTACGGAATTGCGAAGAAATCAACGCGTGGAAGACTACATCAACGACATGGTGAAGATTGCCGTGGAATTAGAAAAACCTGGTGGTCCAATATCGGATGAGAAGTTTGGCGAGATACTACTGACAAAAGCAGCGAGTGTTTATCCCAAACTGGGTAACGATTACTCAAGAATGAAGGCGCTGAATCCTGCCGCAGATTTAACTCTGGCCCAAGAAAGAAATCGACTATTCCAAGCAAAAAGGATGCATGACTACGCTAGTCAACGACGTGATGGAGCGCGCGGGATCGCACTTCAAGTGAACAATGTAGAGACACAAAGGGCGAGCCATGGATTAAGCATGAGAAGTACAAGTACCAACCGAAACATTGAAGACTCCATAAGACGTAGCTATTGTCGCGTATGTAATGAACGCGGACAATGGGCACGCGATTGCACTAACGAAAGACATGTGAAGCGCAAGGACAAAGAGGGCGCTCGCATTATAGAAGCCGAACAATAAGCCGTAGCCGTGGAAGTAATCACAGAGGTGGTCGTGCCAACGGTCGTCCTAGATATGAAGGTCGTGGCTACAACCGTTCAAGATATGAAGCTCGTGCCAATAGCCGTCCAAGACAAGAAGGACACGGTAACAGTCAACCACACCATGGAGGACAACAAGACTTTATACTCATGGTTACGACCGATGCGGAAGATACATCGAAGGACATCATCGAATGAAAGCTAGACTGTGGAAACCAGTTTATGTGGGGTACGCGCTTGATTTACGCACCTTCAAGAAGTTGAAGGAAGACAGCTAGTGATGATGAACGGCACTTATGTCACCGTTTAGAGAAGGCAGCGTGGTGATCATGATGCAAGATGGGAACACATTGAAACGCTTTTCTGCAAAATGTATGGTATGTGTTAGCGGCACGAGTCAATTTGATATCGCTGGACCTAATGCAAGAGCGAGACTTGTGAATGCTAATCTCGCGCAACCAGAAGGTGTGCTGCTTGAAGAGAGAATGGAGCAGGGTTACCGTGGCATTCACGATAAAGTTTATGAAGATAGCGGGTATCTACCGCATGTTCTCCCCTCATCCTGCCCGTATACCAATGGGGACGTATGGCGTTACGACAACCATTGAAGAAACTAAGAACACAAGCAAGAAAGCAAGAAATGCATAGGCTAACATGGAAACTTGGCATCGTCGTTATAACCATGTGGGGTGAAGTTACTCCGTAAGATGGAAAGAGATAAATTGGTGTAGGGCATGAGATCAATAAAGAGTTGAACCACTATGCCTCTGTGTTCCGTGTGAAGTGTCGAAAACAAGACAAATGCATTATCCATCGAAAACTAAGAAGGCCGAAAGACCACAGCAACGGCTACACATGGATGTGGATACAGTTGAGAGAAGAGTGCAATATGTAGAAGCAGATATTTCTGCTTATTGTGGATGAATATTCACGTTACAAGTGAAAAGTTTTACTAGACAAGAAGTCAAGTGCAGTAGACAACATCAAGAAGCTAGTCACAAGCTTGAACACAGAGTTCAAGCGCAACAGAAGAGTGGTGCAAGACCTGTTTGCTGATCAAAGAACGACATACCTACAAGCAGACTATTACTGATGAGCAGTACGCAGACTACTGGCTAGCTGCTATGCAAGAAGAGATGGCATCACTGAAGAAACATGACATGTGGATACTAGTGCAAAAGAGGGCGAAGCGCACAGAACAGAATGTTATCACATATCGAAGTGTATGCACTCAAAAACGACAAGCAGGGCTACTTCAAACGTTTTAAGGCACGGCTACTGGTGCATGGACTTAAACCAGTCTATGACATTAATTGTTATGAGACATATGCACCAGTGATCAGATTTAACACTATTCGAGCGGCATTATGCTACAAAGAGGCTGGGCAGTACTACAATATGATGGGAAGACAGCCTTCTTACATGGAGATTTAAATGAAGAAGTTCTCATGGAACAGCCAACCGGCTTTGAAAGAAATAAAACAAGACTATGTGTGCAAGTTAGTCAAGGCTCTCTATGGATTAAAGCAAGCCCTATTGTATGGAATCGCAAGCTACATGAACGACTGCGACGTCTAAACTTATTTTGTTTAATAAAAGCCCTTTAGTCTAATGGTTAGGACATTGCCTTTTCACGGCAAAAATACGAGTTCAATTCTCGTAAAGGGTAAGGAATAAATTCGCTACGACCAGGCGAATGACGAGGACCAGGAGGAGCCTTACGCTCCTCATACCACCGTTTAACGGAGTTGTCGCTGTCTTAATCGACGGCGTCAGGCTCTACTTTGCCATCACTTAACGGCGAAGCAATTCTAGCGGGCTTAACCTCGCTAGAATCGTTGGCAGGGACGATGTCGTCCTCACCCTCTTCCTCGGAGTCAGATGACTCTCCGAAGATGTCATTAGGCTTCTTCTTGGCTACCCGCCTTGCGGCAGGTGGAGGCATGGAAGATGTTACATTCGCGACATCTTCCCGCCCTCTCTTAGACACTGCTTCCGCAGCGTCTAC
>MIQA02007335.1:12846-38441 GCA_001887855.2 Sclerospora graminicola | reverse complement strand
ACTCGCTGCAAAGTCTCCAATAGTTCTAGCCTCACCAAGAGCTTAGTCACATAGCCTGTGTTATCCACGACAAACGTGTAAGCACCGGTGACAGATGTGGTGCCTGTTACGAGAGGTAGTACAAGATCGGGATGCACATGTCCTGCCTTGAGACTGGGAAACAACATATCGATGGTTCGGTGGTTGAAACGGAGGTACAGCATGACCTCGACCTTCACCATGACGGACTGGTATTCAAAAGTCTGCGCCTTCCAGTCTTGAGGCTCAAGGATACACAATTCAAAGTGTTGACCGTAGAGACGCCACTGCTGTACAAAGTCATCAATCCCGTTTAGATCGACACCGACGACGTCAGCGGCCATGATGGAGCGCAAAAAGCTTTCTTGCAGCTCAGCCAAGGCCAATATATAGCCATTCTGGTACACGTTAAAGAACTGCAAGACAAGAAGCTGCGCGTGAACCTGCAGTTGCTTTCGGTATTGACCCTCAGCGTTTTTGCGTCTTGTGTCATGAAGAAGTCGATATAGCCACGCAATTTTGGACTCGAGAGCTTGCACGTCATGCTCAAGAATCTGGATCTGACTCTCTCGTTTGGCACGGTGCTTGCGCTGATACAGTCGGTCTCGCAATCGCTTGTTCATAGCACGCATAACCCGTTTTTCAGCCAAATTGTTGGTGGCCTATGTCTTTAAACGGCTGAACGGCCTTCACCGTAACGTTTAACCAAGCTTGACTGACACGGCTTCAAACTCACAATGCGCAGGTTCGACATCTATGTCACTGACCCCCGCGGTTATATACCACATAGGCCAAACATTTCGTTAGACTTTTTTGTAGTTAAACTAAAAAGAAATGCACTTTTCGAATGCGTATTGACTCACCGTCGCGACTCTTTTTAATCGATTCTGTTGATCTTGAAAACGTCCAGTCCCAGTCTGAAAATTTTGAAAATAGAAAGTTACCTCGAGCTAATGCGATGGCAATCACAAACATAGTGTTTGCAGAGATCGTCCAAGCAGAAAAGTAAGCTCGTACATGTAGAACGAAGCAAAGAAACGTTTAATGTTCGATCATCTAGATAGAAGCTACGTAGACGCGAGCTACTTTTCACTTGGACGCGAGCTTTTATTTTGCGTAGAATGTGACGAGCCGATTCCTTGCTCTTCTATCTGTATATACGTGTCATTGGACCAAGCTTTACACTCTCAATTGGTTCTACCCAATGCAGAAACCAATTGAGTCGCTGCCTGATGAATTTGAGCTGAATTCCCGGTAGTTTGGAAATTGAGATCCCACCCCATCATACAGATAATTACACACATTCACTCTTGCTGTCTCATTTAATCTAGATTTTTGTATGGGATGTTTGGTCTGGTATGTGCAGAGATCGTCCAATGCTCGTTCATCATGTGACATGTACGGTACATGTAGAACAGAAGCTACGTAGACGCGAACTACTTGGACGCGAGCTGTTTAGCGTAATGTGAAGAGCCGATTCCTGTACGGAAAATGCTTTTCTAAACAGTATACACGGCTCACTACAGAAATTGACCCTTTCTAAAACTGTATTTTCTCTCGAGCTTTAATTTTGGCGCTTCTCTCAACACAACTGGAAAAGAGGAGTTAAGGGGGCGTTGCCTGTTGCTGTTCCATCGTACTAACCATCAGCTTATGAACTTTTCGAACGGGTATTGACTCACCGTCTCGACTCTTTTAATATGAGCTTGAAAACGTCCAGTCCCAGTCTGGAAATTTTGGAACTAATGCGATGGCAACTACTAACAGTGTGGGTTTATGGCCAACTATGTGGTATATAACCGCGGGGGTCAGTGACATAGATGCCGAACCTGCGCATTGTGAGTTTGAAGCCGTGTCAGTCAAGCTCGGTTTAACGTTACGGTGAAGACCGTTCAGCCGTTTGAAGACATAAGCCACCAACAGTTTGTCTGAAAAACGGGTTATGCGTGTTATGAACAAGCGATTGCGAGACCGACTGTATCAGCGCAAGCACCGTGCCAAACGAGAGAGTCAGATCCAGATACTTGAGCATGACGTGCAAGCTCTCGAGTCCAAAATTGCGTGGCTATATCGACTTCTACATGACACAAAACGCAAAAACGCTGAGGGTCAATACCGAAAGCAACTGCAGGATCACGCGCAGTTCCTTGTCTTGCAGTTCTTCAACGTGTACCAGAATGGCTACGTATTGTCTTTATAATCATGGTTAATCATACGTATACAATGTAAAGCGTCCATAAGAACGGTCCACCCTTGAACAGATTCCAGAGGGCTTCACGATCCACCAAACATTCATGTACATGTACAGTACTACAATATTACCTACAACACAAAATGCCATTATTTTTCCAAGGTTATAAAAGATTGGTCCGTTCTTATGCCAGTCTACATTGTACATGTATTCTCTGGTTTGCTTAACAATGAATAGTGACACTGTATAAATATCGACCCGACGGAAATATATGCGTCGCGGTAGATGGTAGGCATGATTGATGGGTCTGTGGAGTCTGTAAGGCGTGCCAGTGGATAGGACCGCCAGAGCTCAAGACCATCGTGTTAACCTGGTAGCTGAGCACAAGCAAACGTTGAAGGCCCAAAGTCGGCGAGAACGCCTTGTCATTTGATTCAGTCTTGCATCTAACACGACTAGACGATTAGATTGGCCGCAACGGTCCACTCATATGTTTTCTCTTGATCGGGGTCTTGTGTCGTTCCGATTTTTCTTTGTTCGTTGAATAGCAATAAAATGCTACTTTTAGAAAAAAGTCTGCCTTTTGTGCCGCCATAATGAACTCGTTAAATGTATATTGACTAAACTTAACTGTAGGAGTTGCAGGACGGAGAGAGAATATAGTGTTGATGATGATACGGCGGTGGTCTCGGTCGATAACTTGAATTGTACGGGGTTCCTGGACTTGAGAAGTAGCTCATTGTCTAAGTTAGTGTCCTGCCTCTTTATATGATGACTCTTCACCGTCGTGTACCATGGAAAAAGACAAGAAAGTTGCCGCACGTGGAGACCACAAGTCAACGCGGTAAATGTCAGAAATCCGTCATGGCCTTCAATGCCCTTAGAGCCAATACCGGTGTCACTTGGTAGATATTAAAAGCATTGGTATCCTTTTTGAATGTCTCACACTTGAAATTAGTGTCATATATTGGTGTCATGTACTCCCTCTGTCCCAAAGTTATTGTCGGATTCTTTTTATTAAACAATAACTTTGGGATGGAGGGAGTACTTCACACTGTGGTCCATCGTACCATAGACAAGGCACAGGGGTGTCGAGGAAGGTGCCAAAATAATATTTTCTGCTTCTGCTGTAGACAAAGCTGTTTCTTCGCCTTGAATATTACTGGCCCGTCACTTAACTTGATTGTTACACCGGATGTTGATCCATATCGCCACAACTGATTCCGCACATGACCAATCAGTTCTTAGCGTATTCAAGCTTGAGTTACTTTACCTTGGTGTCATATATGGTAGAATTTTACGCGGAGAAGTTGGTGTCGTTATCAAGTGAGCTTTCCAGATGTCAAAAACCTGGTCTTGACGTTCATCGCCAGCAGCATCCAGAGATCTTTATGGCATTTCTGCACATTATTTTCCGCATGGTATTATTCGAAGACTTCGATCCAGTCATAATGCATGCGCTAGTACACTTTTTTCACTCATTTTGATTGATAAAGCGCGCTACTCAGCGCTGATTGATGAGATGTGTCAAGAGCAAGAAAGCCTGGACGTTACGAGGAAGCAACGATTAGCTGCAGCATTAACAGAGCTCATCCGCTTTTTATCACTTGGAGATGTTGCGACGGGCACAGCTACTACGCGCAAAATGCGCAGACAGTTCAAAACCAATCTGTACGCGTTTGTGTATTAATCGTCAAAGCGCGCTGACGGGCAGATCATTCAAGTAGCTACTACTCTCGGTTATATTTCTTTCAGTTCTGCAACAAAAAAGTACAACGAGAACACTCAATGAAGCCATATGAAAAATTGACGAGGACGCACCTTTTGCTTCTTCTTGGACTTCTTCGTGGGCGTCGCCTTTTTTGGTTTGGCTTCGATTGGCTTCGAGTGTCTTCGTTTTCCACTTCGTTCTCGCTCTCACACTCGTTGTTATCCGTTTTGGCGTTATCATTCTTGGCATTTTCTTTCTTAGTCGACCCGACAGAAAACGCTGACGCCATCAATTCAACTCTGATTGATTTTGGGATTGCTATTGACTGTTTTTTCTTTTAATTAGGACGCAGCTTGCTTTTACCTCCACCATCTGGCTTGGTCCCACGTTTTTTTGGGACGTTGGGACTGGGACGGCCGAAGTGCACCACAACAGAAAATATGTGCCGTGTTTGTGAAGATGCTCCAAGTCAAGAATCATTTTGGCCAGACCGATGCCGTCCCGACGTGACCTAACCCGCGCTTTCTAGGCCAATCGTTGTCGTTCATTTGGTTCCGGGATCCCGGGACATTTTTTAAGAACGGCCCTAAGCCAACAGTTGTTCCTATAGGCTGTCGGTCCTGTCGAAATTGTATTCCTACCGAAACCGTTCCTTTTAAGTAATTGAGGTTTCGAACCCCAGCGCGCCAGTGAGCTTCATTGGGTTTTCAAGAAACTGCGACTGTCGAAAGACAAATATCGGATCGAGTTCAATTTAAAGTGTAAATAGTGTTCCGATTAGTTCTTGATAGGGCTTGTTTACCAGCAATAATTTTCTTGGTACAGCCGAAGGAAAAGTCTTGGCCACTTACATTTGGATTTCTTACTGGGTATGATTCCACTTGGCCGAACTTCTTTATAATCCTGTCGATGAACTGCGTTTGTTTGTGAGAAAGTGTGCCTTGTAGACCACCGTAGTATACTTCCATTCCAAGAACAAATTTTGTGTCACCAAGAGCTTTGACCTTAAAGGGTTTTGAAAGATTTCTCTCCACTTTAGCTGCCCCCTCGGCACTTGCGCACCCAACAGCTCGGGCTGATATACCCTCCATCAAATCCGATTTTTAATTAAGATTTTACCCACTTCGTAATTTATTAAACTCACAAGATGTGCGGTTTAGTGGGGTATGCACCTTGACGGGGGGGGGGTTGAAGTTTGGTCCACCAAGACATGCAATAAAGATGAGCTAATTGATGCTGTATATCTCGAGCTGCATCTCAGTTGGTATCAGAATTAAGGTTGATCAAAACATTTGTCTTTTACCGGTAGAGAGGGCTGGACATAGCGATACCGTGAACCAGGACCTAGGGTAATATATTAATGTTGATTCTTTTCCAACTTACATCGTCCCTAACATTATTAAGCGTTTCCTACAACGTTTTATGGCTTGCGAGATGTATCAGCTTCGCTGCATAGAAAGTGTGAAGTGACATTTATTTTCATTGAAATCTCTACACTTACCAAAACGACAACATGGTGCAACATATCGTTGTTTAATTTCAGACTTCACTGTTCGAAGTGAGAATACTGGATCATAAGCTTTTGTAATCCGAAGGATATCCGATTCGGGTACAAATACCAAATCCAAGAGGGGATCTAATAATACAGCATCATTAGAGCGGTTTTTGTGTTGTGCTTGGACTTAATTACAGCGATTAATGCAAAATATATATCTCTTAAATCTTCCATCTAGTCCAAGAAAGGGTCGGATTGGGTTTTGAGCTACCAACAGCGCTAGAAAGCTAAGGAAAATGATTCCGCCGGGTACGAACCCTGGGGAGGAAAGAAAGTCCCCGGACAAATGTCAGGGGGGATGCACGAATGATGACCTCGGATGGACCATCAGAGGGGGAAGAGCATAAAACAGATGAAGGGGTGAAGGAAATTCCCCCTGATATTGACGAAATAGTGGACGAATCTCAATCAACAGAGCCTGAAGCGAGCATGACAGAGGAAGGAGCGTTGGTGATAAGGGACAATGCGGACAAACCAGAAGGAAAAGGAAAGGAGGGCCCTATTTCGCGGCAGACAGGGGAGGGGGGGGCACGAGTAGAGAAATCAGTGAAAGGGCCTGTGCAGGAGGAAGAACCTGCACTGAAGAATACTCCACTGGAGCTAGCTCAGGTTTTAGTACGGGTATTAAAAGACGCGGAACATGCGCGCCCACGACTACAAACGTGGCTAGACGTTGTGCAACAACTGTTCAAACTAATATTCCCTAAGCCGAAGGGTAACAAACAAGGAGCAAATTGCAGGGACGGAAATGGCAGGAGTTAAAGTCAGGGGAACTAGAGCGGCTACTGGACTTTTTTGAATTGGTTGTGATAACGCACAACATGGACTGGTCTGTGTGGAAACACAAGGCGGCGGCTTGTTCAATGGCGGTAAAAAGCAACCAGTCATTAGAACAAACACGAGGGGGACCTATTTATTAGAAGACTCTTCGCATATGACATCGCCAGACAAAGGAACGTACAAAACTCAGGTATCCGAGAGCCAGAGGACGGAACAAACACAGGAGCAAGCAGGGATTAAAGATGCGGAGATAGCGAGGACTCGCAAGAAACGGGCAATGGCAGCAGTGTACGATCAAGAGCGGTCAGGAACGCCCAAAATCATAGAACCAGTGCAGCGGAAAGTTTTTTGACGAATTACAGGCGACTGACAAGAGCCAGGCGGCAAGTGAAGAAACTATTCCAGACTGGACAAGGGTGTGGAATACGATGGAAGCCGTGTGGCACCACCAACAAGGCACTGTGTTTCCTCATGTTGGAGCAGAAGAACGAGTGCGGTGAATAGCGGCAGCAAAGGAAGGAGTGGCCATAATGCAATTGCTGGAATGCTTCAGTCACCCCCACTGTATCATTGATGTCTGTGGAATATTAACGCGTAGATGGTGGCAAGAATACTGGGATATCTAGTTGCTACAAGCCAAGACGGGCGTTACGAGAAGAAACTAACAGCACGTATAGTGACGTGGGCAGGGAAGGTGGGAGCCGTTTATGGCGATCCGCAAAAGTAGACGATCAGAAATAGTCGCGAGGAATGGATTTCATGCGAGCTAACAAGTATGGCAACAACTCGCTGTGGAACCTAAGTGCACCCCAAAACAAAAAGATTTTAGCGTACATAGCGATCTGTGCGAACATACATAGGACGCATATCGCTGCGATTATTGGGGAGGAGGCTATGCAATCGTGATTAAGATACGTCGATCAGAGAAGGCACAAAAGCAAATCGGAGACATGAAAGCCCTTACACGCAGATTGGAGGAGAAAGATGTTTCCATGTGGCAGGATTTGGCAGAATTTTTTACTAAGGCAATTACTAATGTGGCTTCTGACGTAGGAAGCAACGACCAGAACACATGTGACAGAGGTTCACCTCAAGGGACATCGGCGGCTGGTCCCCTATTGCTTTACTAAGGGCACCGATGTGTCAGTAAAGTTTATGCAAGACGACTAAACTCCATGGATGTGTATACTCAGCAAACAGTAGCGGCATTAGATGACAGAAGAGGCGGGGACGAGAATCATATGCGGGCCAGAACGGAGCCCACGAGTTTGTGTCTAAGTACGCAAAATGTAAGGGGGTATAAAGTACAGTCACGGATTGAGTGGCTCCGGACATGGAGAAGTTAACCGCTGGCTTTTCGAGCGGATTGTGTCGTAATCCAAGAAACGCATATCACTGACAATACCGAGGCTGCAGAGATAACGAAAGCCTGAGAACATATGTGAAACTACCGAGACCCGGCACAGAGGCTGGTATATTGGAGTATAACAGAAAAAAGCAAGTGGGGTAGGTATACTACTGAGGCCGGAACAAGGGAAACGAGCACGGCCATGGGAACGACACAGATGTACTGACCGAATCATTGCGCTGGCGTTAGATCACTAGAAATCATCAACATATATGCTGACACTAACGCTAACCGTGCTCAGTTTAACAAAGGTTTAGGGGACTGGAAACTACAAGATTGGACCAATATATTCATTGCTGGGGGTTCCAACTGCGTGGAAGCCCCGCAACTAGACCGGTTAGGACCAGGGCGAGACGTTAAAATGGAGTATATCGAGCTTTCGCGATTGGTATCCAAAGCAAGATGGTATGACGCAGCGTTTGTCCGGAAATCAGCATGGGAAGCAGATAAGTTAACGGCAAGTGCGCACTTTACACTTTGGAGAGGAGATACGGCAAGCCGATTAGACAGGATTTATATCCACGAAACCTATTACGAGTGGGTGGAGAGAGTGGATACATGCACGGCTTTAGTTCCCTCCCGAAGAGACCACGATATATTTACTGGTGCCAATTCGTTAGAACTCCCTCTTGCACATCATATGTCTCCGCAAAAAACCTTCGAACTCTTGGGTCTCGCAAATTTACCTGGAGTAATTCCGGTTGGTTCTCCTGAGAGAGGTACGTAACTATGTCAATTTGAAAGTGCAGTATATGTTCTGTACCTGCTTCCCCGCATTAAGTAACCGTTCGATCTTGTTGTGGAAAAATCGGGGCGCTTTCTCATTATCCTTCCACTGCTTACTTTCCCCGGTTATCGCCAATTGATTGGTGATAAGTGAGAACCTCGTACCTTTGCCTCATTATGTTGCCCGTGTTGATCTCCATAAGTTTATTTCTGTCTTGTTCCGTGCTCCTCACCACTGTCCACCATTTCAGTGTTTGGTTTCCCTTCTTCATTTTCTTCACCCTCTTTTTTCCTTCCTGATGCCGCCACCCATGTATATATGCGTGGTAGTGTGCTGCCATGAAATGTAGTACCAATTGCATTTTTCCGCCTCTTTCCATCGTCTCTTTTTTCAGTGTATTCACTTCTTGAATGCAGTGTGCACAATATGTCATGGGTACTCCCCGCATGTTGCGTACTTCTTCCGTTAAGCCATCCTGGTTGCGGTTCATAGTACCTTTCCGCTCCGCTCATCTTCACTAAGCCCATAAATGTGTCTCTGCAACATTGTCCCTATACACCCCAACGTGTCATTGCTACCCCACGTCTTACAACTTACCGTTTCTTCTAACGCCGACGGGCTGGTGCTGTATTCCTCTAGGTACCTCTCAAATTCGACTTCTGATTGTCGGGCAGAAATCCTGTCGTACCTTCGTCCGAGACTTCGCAACGTTTGTTTCCGGATACCCGGGGGAAACTTCAACTGAAAGTCCATCATCCCCCGAGCAATGCATCCTTGTTTCAGTCGTTTCGTCGCTGTATCTAGACTAGTCGGTTTTGCCTCCAATGATGAGTCAAATAGAGCTTGAACAATTCCGTATGCTTGACAGTTTCCAGCTGGTGTCGTTTTCACCTTTTGCAGCCCCATGACTACCAGCGCCTCCCTCAACGTATACTCCTTTTTTTAGTCTCGACCTCCTCCGCCCACGCAATATATTGAACTGGTCCTTCTCTCTCCCTTCTCTCATTACCTAACGCCGTTAACGCATAATTTGCTTGTCCCTCGATAACTGAGCAAATCCGCACTAGAGCTATTTCGACCTTTCTCGTCTTTTTTACTACGACTCTTCAACTCATTTCCGGCAACTTGCTTCTCCCAGGTTTGAGCGCTTGGCTCAGGTTGTGGTTCTGAATTATCTTGGTTTATCATGAGCCCGGGTTAGGTCTTGTGGGTTGTTATAACCCTCGCTCCGTCCGGTTGATGTGCCTGTACGTCCTGACGCGGGTTTACCTCATAGCTGTTGGGTGTCGCATCTCCAGTCCCTTTCCCAGCTCATTTTGTTTTCCTTTTTTAACTGTAGTCCAGTTATCAATTACCTTTTCCGCTGTCTCACTCCTTGGATCCAGCTGCGCTCTAGTGGGTTTTCCTGTCCCTGGGGTCCCGCCCCCTTTACAACGTCTACTGTCTCCCGTTGGACCTCCGCATCATCTGCCTTCTCCCCATCCAGTCGTTTTCCCTTCTCATGTTGCCGACTTCTCTCGTGACGCTCATCCTGTTGAACACAACTCTCCCGTACCTCCCGACGCAAGGCTGCCATACTTGTAAATATTGGTTCCGGTGAAAAAATTAGCTCCACCTCTTCGTTCGTTACCACTAAACAATGT
This sequence comes from Sclerospora graminicola, assembly GCA_001887855.2. NCBI lineage: Eukaryota > Oomycota > Peronosporomycetes > Peronosporales > Peronosporaceae > Sclerospora > Sclerospora graminicola. Next base: position 28,408 of record MIQA02007335.1, on the reverse strand, counting down.
CCTTTATGCAATTGATCTATAGTGACCGGGCAGCCGCGCATCTGGTGCCCTACTTCCCCACATTTCAAAACGTGGATTTTCCCTCTCGTGTCTGGATGTTCTAGGGTCAAGACCATTCCACACCACATTAATCGCACAATACCTACCAATTGCTGTGGCCGTCCACTCGCGTCGGTCACTATCTCCCAGTCCAAGATGTGGACGACAGTGGCTCCCCTTGATCCAGTTCCTCGAATCAAATTCTACGGGAATAGTCATCTGAAGATACACATGCAGTTTCATTATGTCGATATTGCGCGTTACATTCCGCACGATGATGACATATTCGGGCTGAAACCCCATTCTTGTACCATTTCCGGCTATTTTTTTTCAAATTTGTTCTGCCACCGGTTCTTTTTCATGCATATTACGTAGGCCATGCACTTGTTTGTGATAAGGGACTGCGACCCCCACATTCCGCTTGGTTGTCTTTCTGGTTAAATGTAAACTGTGTTCAGATTGATTGTAGCCGATAGATTGCATTTTAGACAGCATTTCCCAAAGTTTTCCATTTTCCATTGCCCGTGCTGTCGCCGCCGTTGAATACTTTCTTGGAGGCTCTTGGTGCTCTGAAAGGATTTTTTTATCGCCATTTCCCCTTTTAGATCCATCACCAGGCACCCTTTTACGATGTCTCGAATGGTCAGCACTAATCGCAAGGGAACCTAAGACGTCATTATCTGCCGCAAGAACGGAGGCGTTGTTCTTGATAGAATAGTTCCTTCCGCTAGTCCTTGAACGATAATCCACTCCTCCGAGCTACCGTCCCGGAATTTCTTCTTGTTATTTCCTGTCCACTCTCTTTCGCACACCGTACGCAAGGTGGCCGCTGTCTCTGACGAATAAATTGCTGGGTTAAACATATATTCTGTGGTCACCTGTGCCTCCACTTCCGATACTTGAGTATTACCGGTTACTTTGTGTAACCATCCTTTAAACACGCTATCTCCCTTTACCGCTACCTCCACTTGATAGCTCCCGATCATTCTTGCTAAGACCGCAAGGGATGAGAGCTCAGAACTGACAGAACGTTAGGCTGCAATATCCAGTACGAGAAGCAAACAAAAAGAGAGTAGTAGAGGAGGTAAGAGCGGAGGTACAGCTGAAAAGAAAGTGGGACTTCGACGCCTACGTTGACTAGAATCGCCTCGAGGATATTTGGAGGGCGGCTACCAATAAGGTACCGAAGAGGGCGAAGCAACGGCGGAAGCGGACAGCGGCAAAACTATCACAGTCACTATTCGGCATGACCACCACTCAAGATCAGATACTCAGCATAGCAGCAGATGAAGCAATTCATGATACCAAGGTACGTCTGGGCAGGAAATTGAGACGGAGTATGGGATCGATGAGATGGCTGTTTTAGCGTACAGTCATCTGGGAGAGCAACCAACAAGTAACAGCGATCACGATAACGGATACAAATTTTACTCGACACACGGAAACGAGTATTCCAGACAAATTTGCGTGGGTTTGGAAGAAGGTGCTCAGTTGTCATCATCGCACAGTTCAATTAAAAGATTTGGAAAGAGAATTGGATCATTTGGTGACATTTGATGAGGATCGGCGAGTGACGGAAGCGGAGAACAACTTATTTATGGCGCTTTTTGAAGAAAGTGACGTGGAACTGGCTTTACGAAGTTTGGAGCGAAGGAAAGCTGGCGGCCCCAATGGACTCGGCAACGACTTCTGCAAAGATTTCGCAGAAGATTTGATACCGGATTTATGTATTGTCTGCAACAATATCTTACAAGGGGAGAACCGCCTAAGTCCTTTCTGGAAGCAGTCATAATACTCTAGAGAAAGAAAGGGGATTCGGACAACGCAATGGATTATCGGCCTATCTCCTTAATCCAAACAAACTACAAGATCTTCGCGAAGGTGATTGCAGTTCGAGTACAACAATTTCTAGGCAGATTAATTGGAGAAACGCAACAAGGTTTCGTTCACGGACGGAGTACGGATCGAGCGGTGGTTTTAATGCTGGACATGCTACAACAATTTCAACAGGCGAAGATTTTAAAACGAGCAGAAGAAAGTGGTGGAGTTCTACTAATTGATTTTGCCAAGGCTTATGATACCATCGACAGAACTTATTTTATGTTAGTGTTGAAGAAATTTGGCTTCTCGCAGATGTTTACTTCCTTGATGACACGGATCCACAATGGAACAACGGCGCGGTTTCTGGTGAATGGCGAATTGTCAGAGGCGATCCCGGTTATGTCTGGAATTAGGCAAGGTTGCCCACTAGCGCATCTTCTGTTTATCATTGCGGTCGAACCGCTGGTTTTAGCAATCACACAGGACAATGGAATTGATGGCATTACGTTACAAAGCGGTTCATAACAATGGTAACACAAATTCTGAGCGTTAGAAGATGATTCTACGATATTCCTCAGAGAAGGGAAGCAGGTGAAACGGGCGCTACAGATTGTGGATATGTTCGGCAGACTATCAGGGCTTCGGATGCAACCTGCCAAGACTCAAGTCATATTCGTTGATACAGACAAACCGCATACGGACTGGTACAATGTACGGGTATTGCGAAGGGGAAAACGATACGATACCTTGGATATCAGATTGACCATTCTTCACTCAATGCCAAAACCGGGGCAGACAGAATCCGGGTCATTCAACGTTGGCTTCTCACACCCACTAAATGTGGAACTTCAGTGGACGAACGGGTCACACTGTTCAATGTGATCGCGGTGCCAGCAATCTTGTTTACAGCGAAAGCGTTCCTGCAGACAGAGGCCACGTTAAGAGAGGTGGTTGCCATTCAGAAGCGGTTTATATGGAGTAATTCTACGGGAACGGAAGGATGAAGACATAAGATATCCCCGTTGCTTTTATTCACGCCGAAGAAAGCCGGAGGACTTGGGCTAATTTTAATTTCAGCGGCGCTCCACACGTAAACGGTCAAGGAGGTCATAATGTGGTTATTAGAACCACCGGAAGAACTGGACACAGTCGTTCAAAAGTAGCGCGACTAACATGTGGTTTTCGTATTGTGACACAGGTCAGGCAGAACGACGGCTACAGAAAGGGGGTGCGATGTCGATGATAAGGGGATCATTGGCACAAGCCTTTGGTCCCAACGAGGATAAAAAAACATTTTTTAGAACAGTACGTGAACAAACATCTTCTAGCACTACGGGAGAGATGCAAAACACAATGTGTGCAATCAGCGCGGGGGGGGGGGGCAGATTGGAGAAGTCGTATAACGTAGTAGCAGAATTGGAGAAGGATTCAATGGCACGGGCTAAGTTCAAGACATTTGGCACAGTTTTGGGGGGCGTATACATGATTTGCAAACCCATGGATAGCAGAAACGCGGGCGCGAACACTTTCACCACTGAAATATGATCGGTGTCAGCAGCTGCGGATACGGGATTTACAAATAAAGCGAGTATCGGCGAACATTTTCTCATGGACGGCTCAGTTTCGAGAGGCACAAGGACATACCAGAGCGAAAGGAGGCAGATGGATGCTAGCGATCATTCTCTGTTCGCCAAGGTTTAACGTGGGACAGTACCAGGGAGATCCAGGACCTTTGAAACTACTTTGGACGCCGAAACAATGGAAGAACATACAGTGGGCTGTGCACACATCAGAGGGGCAGATGAAACAACGGGGCAACAGTGTGAGTTGCAGCAAAGACAAGATGGACTTTACTGGGACGGTATTTCGATGCAAAAGCAAGGGCAGAAGGGCAGCATTGAAAGAGAAGCAGGCGCACTAAAAGGACTGGTGTTTGGTGCTCATCCAATTATTCATGGAATTGCCTTAAAAATTACTTTTGTCCTCACATCACCTCTTCGGATGAGCGAGCATACATTGTTAGAAGGTGGGAGCGTCTTTGGGGTACATTCGGCACCGACAAAACGCTATCTATGCGGGGTATCACAAACAAAAGAAAGGAGGATGGCCGTTCTATTACATCCTGTTTTAGCAGGGCAAATATCCCTACGGCGTCAGGACGCATGGACGGAACGATTTGTAGCAATCCAGTGGAATCATTGCGTGATTGTGAATATATATGCACTGTCAGGGGACCCGATCCAACGGGACCATTTCTTCAAACACATCTCTAACATTCTCGCGGTGATTCGAGTCCCGCTAATACTAGCGGGAGACTTTAACTGCGTTGAATCGCCTACGTTAGATCGGATGGGAGGAACCAGAGAAAAAAAACGGAAAGTGAAATCGAGTCCACCCTAATTCGAAAGGTAGCTTTACTTAATACACGCGCTCTGACGGAATCTGCATTTTGCGATAAAAAGTTGGAGCCTGTAGGACACTTCACGTACTGGAGAGGTGAGCAGGCTAGCCGACTCGACCGATGTTACCTATCTGAGGAAATTACTAGCTAGTTCCAACAGTTAATAGTGGGTGACAGCCCAGTATATTCGGACCATGAGCAAGTGCTACTAATTTTTCGACAGGCAGCAACAAGAGACAAGAGCGAGAAGAGATTAAGGCCATCTCCTAGGTACCCATTTTATGAGTACAAACCCCGCCTATAGCAATATTCTTTTGCTCATTTCTCACTCAGAAGCTTGGAGATTTGGAGAGGGGTAAAATCACTTGGGATCATTGGACAGCAGAGTGTCAAGATGGAATATAGCAATCCATACGGAAAGCAGCAAGCCGACGTAAAAGAAGAGTTCAGCAACCCCAACGGCAAATCCGAGATGATGCGTGCACGCAGAAACAAATCATAACTTCAACTCGAGCTGATATGCATCAATCTACTCTTGTTAGAAAGGGCAGTAAACTACCCCGTTCGGTCCAGAATATTCGCTGGCTATTCCGCCGGACTGCAATATGGGAAAGGGCGCAATCAGTTTTGCAGATAGAATCAGGCCATGAGACTGCATTTCCAGAAAACACATCCATCCCAGACCGCTTCGCCATAACTTGGGAAACCATTCGTGGGACACGACATGCTGAAATTGCGATCAATCTATTACCAAACGCCTCAAATGATTTTATGACAATTCCAGAGGAACGCCGAGTCACGAAAAAAAATAACATTAGGTTGATGAAACGCATCCAAGATGAGGAAGTGATACTTGCAATAAAGACACCAGAGAGAAGGAAGGCACCTGGACAAGACGGACTAAGAAACGACTTCTATAAGGATTTTCGCGATGAATTAGTGAGACCTCTGGTTCAACTCTATAATCAGATACTTAACGGGACGTCGCCACCACCCTCTTCTGAAAGCTATCGTGATTCCACTTAGGAAAAAGGGTGACTCGACAAATGCCCTTGACTATCGGCCGTTTGTTTTGCTTCAAACGAGTTGTAATATATTTGCCGAGATATTGGCTGCACGACTTCAATCGATTCTGGGAAGACTGATTGGTGAAACCCAACAGGGTTTGTTGTTGGAAGAAGAATGGAAAAAGCGGCGGCGATTATGATGGCTACGGTTAAAAATAATACAAGCGCCCAGAAGATAGATCCACGTCAGCAGGCTGGTATTTTTTTCTGGATTTCGCTAAAGCGTATAATTCCTTGGATCGAGATTATCTACTGCCTACTCTAAAGTTTTGGATTTTCGTCTGCGTTTATTCATTTAATGTCTATGATTTATTTTGGAGCTTCGGTGGAATTCTATGTTAGAAAACAAAAATCGAATTCGCTAATGGTGAAGTCCGGAATACGTCAAGGGTGCCCTTGGGCCCCATTATTGTTCATTATTGCAGTGGAACCGCTCGCACTAGAGATAGAACAATCACCACATGTGGAAGTCATTAGTCCTCTTCGGATTCACAGAAAGTAGCACACAAGTTTTCCGCATTTAATGAAGATTCTACATTATTTTACATTATTTTTACATTATTTTTTAGAAAGACACAACAAGTAACGGCAGCACAACGGTTGGTTTGACATTTTGGAATTCTCTCCAGTCTAAAAGTACAAACGAATAAAAGTCATTTTCTTTTCCTGGATCCAGAGGTACAGATAAAAGAATGGTTTGGTATTCCAGTCGTTAAATTTGGAGACACTGTTAGATATCTGGGTTATGAAATAGGGCATGTAAATATGATTACAAAGAATTGGTCTGTACAAATTCGGAGCATACAACGAAGATTAGCAACGGCAACACAATGTGGCGTATCGCTAATCGATCGAGTTCTTCTGTTTAACCCGATTGTAGTTCCTGCAATTTTCTTCACTGCGAAAGTATTTCATCCTCCCGTGGAAATAATGTTACGCTTAATCCGGATAAAAAAACGGCAGAATACAACTAACGATATAAATCCTGTCAGGCATAAATATCTCCATGCCTAGTATATACTCCCGGGGAGACAGGCGGTTTAGGACTCATTGCGTTACCAATTGCAATAAAGGGTGCAACGGCTCCAAGGTACAATGATGTGGCTAATTTCAGCAAACGATATATCTCGTAGGGCATGGCTATGGAAGGAAGTGGATCGTTCCACTACTCACGCGATGATCTCCCCTAAATTGGGATTTTGTGACAGCTCTATTCAAACAAGGACATTGTATAGAAAGACCATATCATTGGCAACGGAAATTCGTCAATGGTTAGACCCTGAACATGTTCAAACACAAACTACTTCAATCAACATCTACTGTCTGTCATTAGAGAAGACAAGGAAGAAAAAATCTGTATATCCAAAGCAATGGCCCCGGGACAGTAAGTCACCATTCGCATTGATATTAATACATTCCCTCGTCACATTTATGTCACAGCAAATGGCCGATTTCTGGGGGTCCTTCCAATGGGATGGGAATCCATGGATTACAGATGAGGGAGTTGCCACACTCGTGGCAAGGATATGACAGAAATCCTAGAGTAGTCATCTTTGCTCTTACAATACGCAGAATTTCCAGCAACGAGTTCTCGTGGCAGGTTTTATCAGACACTGCGACATCGCATACGTATGCTAAATTAAGACGGCGGTTGTGAGATATAATTATAGCTTCTCCTAGAGTAGAAGTGGGTCACTACATTGGTCAACCGCCTGACATCCAACTCTTTAGGGCTCCAGACGTTTTTAGCGAGTTCAAATGGCGACTGACAGCACCCGGTGTGATCGAAGGGCGAAATGGTAATAATTTGGCCCAGACAGTACGTATGAGACAACAGCCCAATGGAATTCCCTGGTTGGTATTACCAACTCAACACAGAGAAGTAAGAGACTGGAATGACACTGCGAACAAAGTCTTGATCATATATCTACATCCACAGCTGCATAGCTTCCCGTGGCCGATTGACGACGGGATATGATCCATTTGGAGAATGCCAGTTTTTTCAGAAAATATTTCAGGAAGATCTATTTTCGGGTCATGGCATTGAAGTTACCGGTGATAATGGGCAAATGGGAAGAACGAAGAAAGAGAGACTCGTGGTGGGCAGCAATTCAGGATCAACCACCCAAACAGATCTAAAAAAAGGTGACATTCTCTCTGATTACCAAGTTTGGGTAATTAATAGAATACCAACCATGCAATTGAACTCCTTTTATAAGAGGCGCCCTGGGGAAGAAAACTGTATACTTGACGTGGACTGTAATAGCCAGCGATCCGATGTGGCCCATATTATATGGGGTGTAAATCAGCACACCGATTCTGGAAACGACTGGTCGAGTATTGGACAGGAATATGCACAAAAATGTCGGGCTTGAGTCAGTATCAAACAGCTACAGCGACGCGAGAATCACCAGACACCTCACAAGCGTTTCGCAAGGCAATGATTTAGCCTCAATCTACATGATTACCAAGACCAAATAAGACGTATTGGTGGGGAGTGACTGGCATAGGTTATGGCAACTACGTAATCGGAAAATTTTCGAAGGTAAGTCGAAAAGTCAACAGGAGCATACGGACTTCATATGGAATCAATGTAGAAATAAAATCCAAGAGGTGGCTACATTTGAGAGCAGCAGTGCCAGATTTAGAGATGACGGACTACGATTACAGTTATGCTTGCAGTGCTTCTTCAACATTATCCCAGCACCATCATCGATGATGATGTCGCGACATAACAACTTTGCCGTAGACCAGTGGTTTGAGCCCGAGTAAGTGACACGGGTACAAAAGTTTATACCAGCTAATAGTTAAGACTAAATGGACTAGCTTTAATTCGTTGTTCCCACAGGGGTGGTTGTATTTTGTTTTACCCTTTTTTCTGTGTAAATGGGCTCAAAGATTAATTGGTGGATAATTTGCGGCAAATTAGCACTTGAAAATGCTGTAATTTATCACCGTTTTTTTTGGTACATGCACCGGTACCGTAGACTACTGTATAATACTCACCTAAATTAAAGCGCCGTACTTTGGTGTTGGTTATGGTTACGTGAATGGCGACACAGGTTAGGTGATGGATAAACCTGGACGAATAGCACTTAAGGTTGCCGACCGTTTCTTTTTGTACATGTACCAGTACTTGACTTTTATTGAAAGCTACAGTATAGTACGTACCCAAATAATGCGGCGGATCGCGTTACGGACAGGGGGAATTATTTTGTAGATTTACTGTAAAGTAAATTAAAGCGCCGTACTTTGGTGTCGCCAGACTTTGGTTATGGTTACGTGAATGGCGACACAGGTTTGGTGATGGATATTAGCACTTAAAGTTGCTGACCGCTTCTTTTTGTACATGTACCGGTACTTGAGTTTCATTCAAGTACGTACCCAAATAAAGCGTTATTATAGTGTCCTTTTTTGTTAATAAGGTTAACGTAGCAATTCGAGAGGTGTTCGTTCCCCTTCAATAATAGCAAATTCGTAATCACGACAATACCCAGCGACAGTATGACGCAACATCAACGAATTGAATTTACGTATAATTGTAAATACATAATTCTAATTTCTATCTTCACTTTGATGCCTACATTATACTTCACTTCGTGTTGATCTGTCGATTATGATAAGTACAAAATCATACAGACACATATTCAATAGCATTTGTACACTTTGGCTCTAGCTTGTATAACGAAGTAAAACGCAGGTGTTAAGCTCGATACTCAACATTTCCACAAATATTCTCACAAATACTTCTACCGATACTTCACAGATTCTTTCACGATCCGTTCTGATCTACTCGACTGTAATGGTGCCGCTGCTGAGAGTGATGTGACTGCCTTTCGTGAGCTCCATTACGTTTTGCAGTGATCCGAGGACTCGCCGCAAAGTCTCCAATAGCTCTAGACTCACTATGAGCTTAGTCACATAGCCTGTCTTATCCACCACAAACGTGTAGGCACCGGTGACAGATGTGGTGCCTGTTACGAGAGGTAGTACAAGATCGGGATGCACATGTCCTACCTTGAGACTGGGAAACAACATATCGATGGTTTGGCGGCTGAAACGGATGTACAGCATGACCTCGACCTTCACCATGACGGACTGGTCTTCAAAATTCTGCGTCTTCCAGTCTTGAGGCTCAAGGATACACAATCCAAAGTGTTGACCGTAGAGACGCCACTGCTGTACAAAGTCATCAACTCCGTTTAGATCGACACCGACGACGTCAGTCGCCAGGATAGAGCGCAAAAAGCTTTCTTGCAGCCCAGCCAAGGACAATACATAGCCATTCTGGTACACGCTGAAGAACTGCGTGACAAGGAACTGCGCGTGATACTGCAGTTGCTGTCGGCGTTGGATCTCTTTGGCAGCCGTTAATTTTCTATCATGTAGATATCGATACAGACGTTGGATTTCGGACTGCAGAGCTTGCACGTCAAGCTCAAGTATCCGGATCTGACTTTCACGTTGGGCGCGATGTTTACGCTGATACAGCCGGTCTTGCCATCGCTTCTTCCTAGCGCGTATAGCCCTTTTTTCGGAAAAATTGTCGGTGGCTTGCTTTTTGGTGCTGACTAAGGCAAGATCAACGTTTAAATCTTTATAAGAGCCGTCAGTCTTCGTCAATTCGGTCATGTCTTAATAGAGGTTTCGCAGGTGGCAACTTGTTACCGAAACGTAGCTGAGCTTTGTCGGCGCGGCTCCAAACCCACAATGACATAACTAGTTTCCTGGCTCGATTGCTGTTGGCTCTATGTCGGTAATCTCACGAATTTGATTGTAGCTATAACCCCATCTCACCTAGCGCTCGTGAGATCGATTTGTGTTGGGTCTGGACGCAGATAAAATCGATTAGTAACCCAACAAGCTTTCATGGCTGATGAACGTGAGTCAATCATACATTTATGAATTTGGCTTCCACTGTAAGTATTAATACTTCAGTTCAAGTTAGAGCTACCGGTACTACAATTAAACGGTTTTCGGCCCTTCGCTTCTGATGAGATGGGCTAGTTATTAATTGTTTGAGAGGAGCCAATCCCTGTAGTGTACTGTGGTTTTTGCGCTCGCGCTAGGAAATCATGCAAAGATCCGTTCTCATTAGGATAATGAGTTGAGAGGAGCCTTATATTGTAATTAGGATAAGAGACGTCTATTATCATGTGGGCTTAATAGAAAAAAATTTCACCGCACAGACGATGGAACAAGTCACACATTTATCAACACACGTTTTTAATATTTGGGTAACAAACCAAAAATTGGGACTGAGAACTACTTTCAATACAGTCACACCTATGCCGGTATGGCGTTCTGTACTGAAAAATAGTGACACATGATTGGACAAAAAAAAGGTGTTTGGCACATTGGTTGAATGCGTCTCATTATACTTTAGAATCCAACCAAGTTGGTTCGACTTTGGGTTTTCGTCCCTAGTGGGACTCGAACCCGCAATCTCCCGGTCCCGGGGGCAGGGCCTTAACCACTGCCCCAACCGAGGTCGGTGTTTGGCACATTGGTGTTCCGTGATCGTGGTATTCCGGAACACCTCCATGGGGTGCTCTGAAATGAGCACATTTGTACCGACATCATAGCTGAGTAATATACATAATATAGATAGCAGTATAAAAGTAGGTGTGCGTTTGCTGCGAGTCCTCGATTGAAGCCTTAGGCACGACCCGAGGGGAAATCGATGTTTAGCCCCCATTTGCACGATGCACAGCCTTTAGACATCAATACCTGTAGTACCCAGCGCGCATGCTCACTGAAAATGCCATGTAACAACATGCGATGCAGGTGGGGTACATGGACAGTGTCCGGAACGACGTTTCTGAACGATCAGAATTTCATTACCCTAACCCGTTTCTATTAGCATTTCGGTAAGTACTTCTTGGACAAGGGCCTAAGTAGCGCACTCACGACCCAAGAAAATTCGAGTGGTCCAGATATAGAAACGCCATCTATAGGGCGATGAGATACGGTAATAAGGTAATTTGCCAGTTTAGTGCATATACATCTAAAAAAGAAATTGTGATTGGCTAAAGTGAGCACCAAATCCCTGTAAATCAGGAGTCTAATCGTCTAACATACCTGTACAAAAAACTGTAATGGTACAAAATCTGCTAGTAATTTAAGCCAATATAGTATTGACCATTTTTTGTGCACGATCATATTTTTACTTTATTGTCCACGTTTAACATTAATTCCTTCGTTATAAGGCGATCTACAAATGTCAACAGTGATGCGATGCCTTTTATCTTGGACTTGGAGAGCTGGAGACATAGAAGAACTGCGTTTCTCACGCCCTGTTGAATTTCCTTCATTCTCTTGGGCCATGTGACTTTACCCGCTGTAACTTTGGCACCACCCCTTTTAAACACATTGCATGTTCACCAACGATGGCTAGTAGATACTAAAACTATGGTGGAGCCGATTTCAGAATCAAAACAGACGTTCTTGGTAGAACTCGGGCCCGGACGACCAATTGTCGGAGAGGGTACTTCGTTGATCCTGGTCGACTTCCAGATCGGATAAGTCATCACTAGAATGACTGGCCCGATCGCCCTGGTCTTGTGACAAGTCATCAAGTACAACAGAATCAAAATTCAACTTCATCTCACCTTGTGTACCCATTGGTATTCGGTGGTTTCACTCACTCTGGTGGACTCAAGATGATGAAAATTTTCCCGATCAGGTCGGGGAAGTGCCTTCTTCGAGACGGGGTCGTTCTACCGTAACAATTTTCACCGGAGGACAGATTAGGGGTGGTACTTTGTATAAGTACCGTAAAGGTCGGGTCGGGATTCTTCAACCGACCGGACCAGCCAATAAACGAGAGATAGCCAAGAACCACGTAAACACGATATAACCACGATCTCTCACAGTAAATAGACAAAGTTATCACCACAAAAACCTTTCCAATTAACAAGACGTGTTCAAAACATGGAGCGTAAGAGTGAGGGTTGAAAAGCTATAGCAATCACGTCGGGGGACTTCCGGTAAGCCAAAATTCGTTGATGCGCATCTCAACCAGGACTTTAGTTGAGCAACAAGGGCCTTGACTATCTCTTGTTTATTGGCTGGTCCGGTCGGTTGAAGAATCCCGACCCGACCTTTACGGTACTTATACGAAGTACCACCCCTAATCTGTCCTCCGGTGAAGATTTTTACCTTAGAACGACCCCGTCTCGAAGAAGGCACTTCCCCGACCTGATCGGGAAAAATTTCATCATCTAGAGTCCACCAGAGTGAGTGAAACCACCGAATACCAATGGGTACACAAGGTGAGATGAAGTTGAATTTTGATTCTGTTGTACTTGATGACCGGTCAGAAGATCGGGAAGATCGGGCCAGTCATTTTAGTGATGACTTGCTGGAAGTCGACCAGGATCAACGGAGTACCCCCTTCAATAATTTGTCGTCTGGGCCAGTGGGAATCCGAGTTCCACCCAAACCTTTCGTTCTGGATTTGGAAATCGGCCACACCACAATAACACGCACTTGTTTCTTCGGATCATGATCAAAAACGTGATCCTTCCTCGGACTATCGTGACCTGCACAATAGTCCGAGCCGACGGCAGCTGGAACATAGTGACCAGAACTCTAATCCAGGTCAGGTGCAGTGAGCCTCCAGGGGGTAAGTTCTTCTTTTAAGTCGACCATCACATCCTTCCATCTTCAGCTGCATCGGGGGCAATATGCCTTCCCCAAATGAACCTGACACAACATCCTCAACAAATTTAACTGTTCTTGGTTTTTCGCCTACTAGGGACTCGCGGTGATATCCAGGGTCACCAAGGGATCCGGGCACGCGCACCATTGTGGTGTAGTCGCTCTCGGAAAAAATATTACGGAGGTGTGAGCAACCACGGGGGCCCAGAAGACTGACTGTCGGAGGGGGTACTCCGTCCATCCAGGTCTTGGTCTAGGTCAGCATCGAGCGGGCTGGACCGGTCACTTCCATCACCTTGGCTGTGACGGCTGGGGTGATCCATCTTGTATAATCTTGTGTACCCGTCAGCACTGGTGGTTACGCTATCCTGGTGGACTCTCGGACGAAACGTTAAGAAGCCGGTTAAGGGAGGTTGATGAGGGTTAGAACTAGGGTTCCTCCTTGGTGGAAATCTTCCCCGGCTAGTGGACTGCGTAATACTTAGTATTAGTATACCGCAAATGCTGGACCGGGATTACTCAACCGACCAGCCCAACCAAAGACAACAAATGGGTTACTCCAATCTTATGTGTAGATGAAAACTCCAAACGATACTCCACAATCTTCCACACTAAGACAAAACTTCGCCTTCCCTTCCAATATAACTTTACCGTGTTCGAAACACGGGCGACTTGAGTGAGTATAATGTTCCCAAATGACTCCGGTCAGGGGACTTCCAGTTAGTTTCTTGTAACCTTCCCCGGTCAACCAATAAAAACTAGAGGGGACCTTCTTAACCCTCTGCTGTGAACCAATAACGACTTACGTCTTAGAAGGAGAAACGTGTACTGTTTATATTCCTGAACCCACTATAAAACTATGGTGTACCATACACAAAATACAGCGGCCATGGACGGTCCCTCCTGAACCTTACCCGAAATACAGCGGCCAACCAGGGCAGACCCTCGTGTACCTTACCCAATATACAAGCAGCGGTTACTCGTGTCGACCTGGACGGTGCTCGTGTACCTCACACCAAATAGGGTAGCTTGACCATCATCTTCAATATCTTCCTCCTAGCCACCCGACTAGCTGACGATGCCTTACCCGGCTACCACAGGGATAAAACCTCCCTGGAGCCTCGCATACACCCTTTGCTGCCTGCATTCACCATCGGCTACCTTATAGAAAAGCTTGATCCCGCCGGTCAATCCCGAACAACGTGGCTGACCTGAACCAACGCGACTGGAACACTTCCCGTTAGTCCGTATGTCCTTACCCTTTTTCTGCATCCGCATGCTTGTCCGGCGCCACTGAGCCCCCCCCCCCCCCCCCCCTACGCCTTTCGCAGCCATCATCCCGACTTAGTAGCTGCTAAAAGCAGTCATCCCGGCCGGCAATTTGGACCAATCAGAGATGACTCCAGCCAGGTTTATTTCACATCCGGCAGTTGATTCATCCTGGAACCACTTCACCACATTAGCCACTGTGGTGCCAGAGCCCTGGGCAACGCAAGGTTTTACAAGATTGGACGAAGGAAATGGTTAAAGCGAATATCATTCGCCGAAGTACTTCAACACTCTCGACCCCGACTTTTTGCGTGAAATAACCTTGTGGTTGGCGTATTGTGCATGACTTTTGTCAGTTAAACAATAGCACGTTTTGCTGCGTTGACACATATCACAAGTGTTGACTTCGACATACGCGGCCAGTAGTACTTTTTCTGGACCATGATGTTCGTCTTGTAGAAGCAGCGGTCTGGTTCTCAAAGATCACACGATTTTCTTAAATCTTCATCGTTTGAAATCATACTATTATTTGGCTAAAACTACTTCGTTTGAGCACTCCGTTGTCGCGAATGCACGATTTAAAATGTTCTAAGAGATGTCAAACCAGTTATAAGAAACCACTGTTTGGCCGCTGTGGCTATTGACAGCGCCAGAAAAGTACATATCGTCTCGACTCACACAGACGACACAATACCAAAGAAAGCACACAACCACAATTTTTGCCTGAGGTTTACATGCCGCGTGCGAAGCACGCGGATGTAAACCCAGGATCCAACATTGCCCATAATGCAAACGGAGGCTTTGTTTGCAAGCGGAGGCTTTATTTGCAAGCGGAGGCTTTGTTTGCAAGCGGAGGCTTTGTCTGCAAGCGGAGGCTTTGTTTGCAAGCGGAGGCTTTGTTTGCAAGCGGAGGCTTTGTTTGCAAGCTGTAGCGCTTTAAGTTTTTTTTGTTTAGGGTTAGGTGACTGATGAGGGACTTTCCTGGGTATTGTATACTAGTAAGCTTTAAGCTTATGATTATTAAAAGCTTGAAAAGATAACAGTAGCTGTTATTATTGAATGTTTGGGAAGGGCCAATTTCTGCAGTGTAATAAGACGAAACACGTTTAAAAGTGTATAGACTCACGGTCGCGACACCAGCATGGCTTGATCAACCAGTCCTAGTCTAAAATAGAAACACGGACAACTTGGCCTCGAGCTAATGTCATGGCACTACTAATAATGTGTTTTATAGCTATAGTACGATCAAATTCGTGGTATAACCCGTAATAGCAGGTCAGTAACATAGATGCCAATTGCAATC